>CAUYPK010039584.1:0-21140 GCA_963574355.1 Loris lydekkerianus | reverse complement strand
CTTGTTTATTCTCGATTTATAAGACTTACCTTTGAAGCCTCTTAATTTCTATTCTGTATACATATTTAAAGTACCTATATACTCAAGTATAAGCCAACCCGAGTATAAGCCAACCCCCTTAATTTTACCCTAAAAACTGGGAAAACTTAGTGAATCGAGTATCAGCCGAGGTGGAAAATGCAGCAGCCACTGGTAAATTTCAAAAATAAAAATATATACCCAAAACAATTACAATAATTGAGGAATCAGTAGGTTAAATGCTTTCAATATTTATTGCTAAAGAAAAACTGTAAACTAGCAACAACAACTTTAAAACTTTAAATAAGGTGCAGAAAACCGTAGCTTAACAGGTAATCAAGCTAAATCACAAAGGTTAAAGTGCCATTAAATATTGTGGGTTAAATAGTTCAGTGGAATACAGTTCAGTTCAGCCGCCTACCTCTTCAGCTCAGCTGCTACTTGTGGACTGAGCTGAAGCACCGCCCCCTCAAACAGATGGCAGAAGACGACTGGAGACTACGTGCATTTCATTAGGTGCGCGCACCGAATCAAATAACCTGTATGACCCAAGTATAAGCCGAGTTCGGGTTTTTCGAAAAACTAGGCTTATACTCGAGTATATACGGTAAGCAGATCCTTCAGAAGCCTTGATAATATTATAGAAAATCATGTGAGCTTTCTGGATTTGCTTTTAAGTCTTTGCCTATAAGTATCCTGTTTTCTGATTTTGTTCTGTCTAGCCAAGGATCTTCTTCTTCTTCTTCTTTTTTTTTTTTTTACAAAAACCATCCACACATTCAGTTCAAGCAAATTGGGGATTTGGGGATTATTATAAAATGGCAACAGGCAATCACATGGCACTGAAGATGAGGAAAGGAAATGAGACTCCTGAAGATTGGAACCAAAGGTCAGGATCTAATGCTAGTCTTCCATAGCTCAGTGGCCTCCCCATCTCTGTGTCTCTCTGCTTACTCACCTGGAACATGGCTTGACGCTACTGCAGGAGTTCTCAGGACTTGTCACCAATCAGCATCTTTTCCCTGAGATCCTGGTTTCTTTTGAGTTAGGCGTCTACTTTTAATCAGTAAGTTTCATGCGTGTGCAAAATCACCATCTGGCACTGTAACTCTGCTGGAGTTTCTATGAGGTAGAGAGTTCAAGTAGAAAGAGGAAATTCGGCACAGCAGGCAAAATGATGAATGACTGCCATCTTAAGCTGGCGTGTCCCAGAAGCAGAGCCCCAGGCAGGAATTCAAGTGCAACTCGCTTACTAAGGGAGTGTCTCAGGAGAGAGAGAGTAAGACAGGTAGGACAGGGCAGGACCTTAGTTCTCAAACTTCCCTCTGCATCAGGGTCACCTAGAGGGCTTGTTTAAACACAAGATCTGGGGGCTTCACCCTCAAAGTTCCTGATTCTGGGATGGGTCTGAGAATTTGCGTTTCTGCCAAGTTCCCAAGAGATGTTGCCCCTGCTGATCCAAGGACTATGTTTTGAATATGGTTGTGGTCTCAGCTTAGAGCTCAGCTTCTGTAGATCCCCCTGGGAGCTTTGGAGTATGAAGTCCACCAAGTCCACCAGGAGTTAGTTCCACCGAGAGGGGAGGGGAGCTGCTTTTTATATGCCCTGGTTAGTCAATCAGTAATTACAAGCTGCTGCCTTCCCTAACCTGGGGGTGGGGTTTGCATAACCTCCTGAGAAAGTGGCTCCATTATGGCTAAAGGCAATTTTTTTTTTTTAGAGAAAGGACATTTGGGAGCTTATGGTGGCTGGCTAATGGACAGCCACAGCAGGTCAGTAAATGGAATCTGAGTAGTGCTGGCTTACATGAAGGGCAATATCTCACCAAAGCTGAGAATCTGATGTTTCTGTTCTGACCTTCTCATGTGGCTACTGCAGGGGAAGAAAAGGGCATCTTGGAAGCCATGAGTAATGGTTCTATTGATAGAGATGGTCGATTAGTAATCACGTTGATATTACTTAACCATGTACACCCTTGGACTCTTCTTGCCTTGACCAATTTGTGTATGTATACCCATAGACTGTTTCAAATGTTATATTCTCTTTAGGAAAGATTTACTAAACTCTTAAGTTTTAATTACGAATGTTCTCTCTTTCAGCATCTTGTCAATTATCTGTTAAAAGAGCCACTGTGCTATATGATGGAGAGAGAGTAAAGCTCCAGGAGAAATTTAAGAATGGAATGATGCACGGTGACATAGTTTCTTTCTTCTGCAAAAATAAGCAAAAGAAATGCAGCTATACAGTGGCTGCTCAGTGCATAGATGGCACCATCTCCATCCCCAAATGCTTCAAGGGTAAGTCTACGTTGGCATTTTTAGTTAGAACTCCCACTTGCCACTCACCATAGTCGACATTTATGTTATATAATGACAGTGAGAAATCAATTGGCCAAGGAAATCACTTTTCATTTTTGAAAAGAAGAGTGATGGGGAGAAAAAGCCAGATGAAGGAGTGAACTGTGAATAGTGTCTCCACTGGCATTTTCCTTTCCAATTCTTTCCCTTAAAACTCAGGATGATAGTTTTACTCAATGAATGTTGACATGAATTATGCCAGCTTGTGCAACTCCAATTTAAACTTGAATAATAATACTGAATCAAATATTGAATGATAAAAATATTTACTGCTTCTTTGTCCTAAATTACAAAGAGCTCACCCCAAATCACAGTGGTAATTAGTCTATAGACCAGAGTCTGCAAATTATTAATATCTATTAAAGTGAAGTATTCATTACAGCAAAATATTTAAGGAAGATGATACTATGTTTGTGCAAAATAAAGAAATGCACAATAGCCCGCATTTAGAGTTGCTAACCATTTAAGATTACAGGTTTAGGGTTTAAATGTCTTTATTGCTAGGAAGGAAGAACTACTCAGAGGTTAAAGTTGTAGTTGGCACTAGGTTTGGAAAGGGCCCCCAAATGTTGACAATCCTGTATCAACAATGCAGAGAAAATATTGGGGGGGGGTGGGTGGGAGCATCCAGAGCTAAGAAAAGAGGGTTCTGAGAAATATACAGTTAGAGGGAGAGAAGGGAATGATAACCAATTAATAATAACCACCTCATGGGGTGGATTGATTTATTAGAAATATGCATGACATGGCGTGCTGGACCAATGACAGCATCATTTTAACTATAGTTAGAAATGCACTGAATAAATTGTTATTGTTCAAGAGATGGCAGAGCCCTGGTGAGATGTTTAGTACAAAAATTGACAAAAGTACAATAAGCCTAGTAGAAATCAGTATAAAAATATTAGAAGAGGTTTTTTTTTTTTTTTTTAATCAGAGCTTTGTTGATATATTTCATCAGGCTCTTCTCCCTTCTGGTCTTCAGATGGATGCAGCCTTGACAGTGCACGGGAAAAAAAAATAGAGGCCTGATAGAGTTTTTAAAATCTTTTAATCTTGACCGTCAGACTTAACATAGAACCTTTTATTTTTTCTCTTGGGAACAAATATCTTTGCATTTCCCTTACCTTTTCTTCCATCATGTAACCTCTTCCACACAATGGTTTCATTCATATAATTAAATGTATTCTATACATTTGCCAAATGTATTTGATTTGGCTTAGCTATTTAATGAATTCGAGAAATGATTGTCTTAGGATGCTTACGTATCTTTTTCTCCCCCAACAGAACACAGTTCTCTGGCTTTCTGGAAAAGTGACGCATCAGATGTAAGGTCTTGCTAAAGTGCTTTTCGGATTCAAAATTCAATGTTATATTTTTATTTTGTTTGTTCAAGGAACTTAATGGAAGTAGAAAAATAAAGTATATGAATTTATTGCCTCAGCCAGTGCAGCCTCCCTCCTCATGGTAGCTTACTTTTAGTTACATTACCCAGTTAAAAAATACAAATAATTGGAACATCAGAACAGCCACATCAATGGCTGTGAAATGAAAAGTGTAAATAATTATCTGGGAAACCCGGTTCCCCTCTTCCTAATTCTCCTCCCAAGTACTTTTACCTAAAACCCCTGAAATGCAATATTTTTCATAGAATGGTCCACAGACCCCCAAATCAGCATTTCCTGTCTACTTATAACAAAAAAAGAATGCTTTGTCTCAGAATTGTCTAGAATGGCCCACAAATCTGCATTTAGGTCAAAGTTCTCAGATAGTTCTTATGCATCTTCAAGTTTGAGAAGCATCACCATATAGAAATAACTGGATTTGAATCCTCGATGTGGGGTTTATGGAATGCCAAAAAAAAACAATCTGTCCTCCACTAGGACCCCGTGATTTATTATTGCCATTGCTCACCTGCATTTATTCAACTCCCTTGCCCTTCTCTCTTCCAGTACTCGCTGTCCAAACTCACCCCAGACTTCCCTACGCCTGCACTAGAGCAGCTGAATGTTGGAGGGAAAGAAAAAACAAAAAACAAGAAAAGCTTAAATTCATAAATGCAAACCTTACATAGACCCTGAGCTCTGCCGGGCAATCCCACCTTCATTTCTCTAGTTTGTTTACTCCCTTACTGTCCGAGGTGGGTATTTCTCCTGTCAACTTTCCCTTAGCCACCTTCTTGCTCCTCACTCTGAGCTGATAGCCTTGATTCTTATTTCACTGAGAAAATAGGAAAAATCCTTCTTTATCTCCCTAATCCCCAACCCACCCTTCTCCTAGTATCTGTACCATGGACCCTGCCTTCCATCTGGTTATAATAGATGAACTCTCAGGTCCCATTCAAGGGCAAGCCCTCCCTTTATGCACCAGGTCCCATCTTCTCCTTCTTACTGAAGGATTTTGCTGCTCCAGCTGATACTCATCCATGTTTACTACCCCTTCTTCTATTGGCACTGTTCAATCAGCATATAAATTTACAGTAATAGCACCCGTATTTGAAAACTTCCTGTGGCCTGGCACAGTGCTCATGCCTAACACTCTTGGAGACTAAGGCAGGAGGATTGTTTGTGCTCAGGAGTTCAAGACCAGCCTGAGCAAGTGTTAGACCTCATCTCTACAAAAAACAGCAACATTAGCTGGGCATGGTGGTGTGCACCTGTAGTCTCAGCTACTTGGGAGGCTGAGGCAGAGGATCATTTGAGCACAGGAGTTTGAGGTTTCTGTCAGCTAGGATGATGCCACTCACTGCATTTTTAGGCAGGGCAATAGAGTGAGATGCTGTCTGAAATAAACAAAAAACAAAAAAATCTTCCTGTTACATCTCTTCCAGCTATAGAGCCACATCTTTGGTCACAGTTTTCACAAGAGTCCTGGACAGTTATTTACCTTTTTCATCTGCACTATATACTACCCATCACTACTTTTTTTTTTTTTTTTAGAGACAGAGTCTCACTTTATCACCCTCAGTAGAGTGTTGTGGCATCATGGCTCACAGCAACCTCCAACTCCTGGGCTTAGGCAATTCTTTTGCCTCAGCCTCCTGAGTGGCTGGGACTACAGGTGCCTGCCACAATGCCTGGCTATGTTTTTGTTGCAGTTTGGCCAGGGCTGGGTTCGAACCTGCCACCCTCGGTATATGAGGCCAGTGCCCTACCCACTGAGCCACAGGCGCTGCCCCCCATCACTGCTTTTAAAGTCTGTGTTCCCCATAGGATATGTCCTCACCTACATGCCTTCCTTGGAACTTGACCCAATTCCATGTGGTGGGACCCAGATCTCTTCTCCAAGACGCTTCCCTACTCTACCTCCTTTTGAAGAAACCAGGGTGGTCCTGGGCCTTACTAGGCTGCCGTTCAAGAGCTCCAATTTCCTATTACCTAACTTTTAAAAACCATTTTACCTTTCTTCCTCAACTCTTTCGTTCCAGACTCTGTGTGTGTGTCTGTGTGCGTAGGTATTAAAGGTAGGGTTAGAGGCTGTGATGTTTCCCCCTTCTAAACTCAAAGTCCTGTTTAGGGATTTTACTGAACAAAAGGGCCATCCACCCTGCATTTCCTCACTACAAAGCACAAAGCTTTAGAAGCAGTGTTTTCTTTAACTTGTCACATGCTAATTTTAAATTGGCCTTCCCTTCTTTCTACCTAAGAGCTGTAGACATGAAAAGAGAGCAATAAAACTTTTAGAGCTGTTTCCCCTGACCCACACGTGCTCATTGTATTTGCTCTGGAAAAAGGGAAAATTTTGTTTTATTATCTTCTCTTTTGTTACAAATGCTTTCGTAACTACTTTTGTTGTTTTTAAATTAAAAAATACATATATGTTAAAGCTAATAAATTCAGTAAAGTTCTAGAATATAAAATTAACACATAAAAATAATTTTGTATAGCATTTCTATATACTAATAACAAGCTCTCCGAAAAAGAAATCAAGAAAACAATCAATCCCATCCATAAGAGCTATAAAAAATACTTTGGAATAAATTTAGCCAAGGAGGTAAAAGACCTCTATGCTGAAAACTATAAAATGTTGATGAAAAAATGAATATTTATTTAATATTAAAGATCTTTGTTTTGGTAGCGCCAGATATTCATTGTGGCAAAAGTTTACACGCAGGCACTTCTATTTTAAACCTACAGTACCTACCCAATACCACTCCCCTCCCCAGCCTGTTCTGCAAAGAAGCTCCTGGAAGATGAGTTTGGTGAGGATGGCTGTTTGCACCATTTTATTCACTGGAAGTCATCTCAGGGTGTTGGATAAGCTTGCATCCCTGAAAAGATAATCAGAGTAGACTTCAGAGCGTAGACCATAGTACTGATTCTTCTAATTTAATGATATTTTCACAGAAATGAAAATCTGCTATTTTGGAACCTGAAGAGGCAATTTGGATTACAGGACCCCATCAGTAGAAACTGCCCAGTTGCAGTACCTCTATTTAGTGATTTGGTTCATTTAGTCCCATAAATAGATTCCTCATTTCAAATGTTTTTCTTCTTGAATGCTTAGCTCTCCAGGTTGCCTGTCACCAAGTTCAGCTGTCCCCTATGTGCTACTGCCGCCTCCTAGTGGCAGCTGTTGCTTTTCAAAGTGCTGGAAAAACAGCTGGGAAAGACAAGATGACTTGGTATTGAAGTCTCCTTAATTCAGACACTGGGCAAAGTTTTCCATACATATCACCTCTGTTAATTCATAAGGAAGATAAACTGAAACTCAAGGAGGTTATGTAACTTGGTTTACCCAGGTGACAAAATTAATGAGTGACAGAACCAGATATCCAAACCTCAAAACGGGGATGTCTTCTGTATCATTCTTACACAGCTAATTAAGCTAGGACTTTTCCCATTGGCTTCTTAGAAATATTTGAACTCAAAAATTGAGATTGTGCAGCCCTATGCTAAGACAGGTTGGTAGGAACGATTGTTACACAGGTGCGGCTAGGAAGTGCCCTCTATTGTTAGTTTCCCTGGACACTTTCTGGACAACATGGCAATATTATTGAAGAAAAGGAGGAAGAATAGCCAGTTTAGCTCTGTTAACAGTCTATTACATGAATTACACCAAGAAAGTAGGATAGAGTAGATAGCAGAAGGATTGATGAAAAGGTGAATATTGCTTAGTTCTGATATAAGGAAGAAATTCAGAATCACTATCCTAAGGGCAGTGACTTTTTTTTTTTTTTTGAGACAGAATCTCACTATGTTGCCCTCAGTAGAGTGCTGTGATGTCACAGCTCAAGGCAACCTCAAACTCTTGGGCTTAAGTGATTCTCTTGCCTCAGCCTCCCAAGTAGCTGGGACTACAGGTGCTCACCACTGTTGCTGTCCACTGGCCTAGTCAGAGACATGAAGGCAGACACTGCAGAAGAAATGAATGATTTATTAAGGGATGGCTGGTGCTCGCTCAGGCACAGCAGCAAATGACCATTCTCATTCACATTCTTATATATCCAAAATCATCAGATAGAAATAATCCAAGAACAAGGAAGACAAAAAGTAAAGATGCCTTATCAGAGTTAATCCAGCAAAGTACGAACACACCTTTCTAAAGCAAGAATATCTTGTTTAGAGATAAACAATGGAGATGAACCACAAAGGGCTGGGTTGTCTTTCTGTTTGCCTACTTTCTCTATATGATTAACTGAAAATTTTTGTGTAAATAGAGGTAGGGGATTAAGTGCAATGGTCCATTGCCTGATGATCTGTCTCCAGCTAGGACAACTAAGTTTTTGTGTAAATAGAGGTAGGGGATTAAGTGCAATGGTCCATTGCAGATGATCTGTCTCCAGCTAAGACCTGGTGAGAGCCCTCCAGGACATTCTTTCCTTCAAGGCGTGACTGCCTGCGTTTTTTCAGCAAAGCTGCTTATGTGATCTGGGGGAGAAAATCACCCCAAACTCACACCTTGCCCAAGTACTGAAATGTCCCTTCTCAGGGTCTCGTAACTTCAAGGAGCACAAATGAGACTGATTCACCTACAAGGGTGCAGTGGACTGTGCTCCTTCACGCCACGATGCCTGGCTATTTTTTGTTGCAGTTGTCCTTGTTGGTTAGCTGGCCTGGGCAGGGTTCAAACCCACCAGCCTGGGTGTACGTGGCTGGTGCTGTAACCACTGTACTACAGGCGCTGAGCCAGGCAGTGACTCTTTTTTTAGTAGTGAGGAAAATATGCTTTACAGTCCTTGATTTCTACCCTTTATTGCATCCATTTGTGGTATAACATGCTTTTGTAATCTGTAAATAGAAAGTTCTGAATTATTTCCCATCCAATTCAAGGAATTTACTGGGTACAGGGTTGTTCTGATATTTATCTCTCAATAATAGTAATAATAATTCTTGGTATTTATAAATTATTTTCCATTTTGATATCTAAGAATCATTCAATTATTTCATTCTAATGATATAGAGTATCTTAATGCAAAACAGTGAATCACTGATTGAAATTTGATTAGAATATCAGTTTATAAGCACCGTGTACAGAGTCATTGCTAGTTTTGAAAGAATAAATTAAAAATATGGAAATATCCCTGTCTATATATTTACATGTATATGTATATATCATGCAAATTCCACAAAAATGGACAAAGGAGAGAAGAGCTACTCTGCAGAAGAAAGCAAGAATTAATAGAAGTATTTAAATATTTCAACTTTTCTAATAGTGGAAAATATAATCCAAAAGAGATTTTTTTTTTTCAAAAACATACAATTAGCACAGATCTAAAAAATTGTTAATATGAGACAGCTACTCCACAGACCATTGAGCAGGATTGCAAATTTGCAAAATACTTCCAGCAAGCAATTTGTCAGTAGTGATCAAAAGCCTTAATTTTTTTTATGCCCATAGGAATTTCTTTTATGGAGATAGCTAAAGCTTCAACCAACATTTATATATATTCAAAGGAATTTATTGCAACATTATTTATAAGAGCAAAAGATTCGTAACCACAGGAGAATAATTAAGTGAATTATGTTATTTTCAAATGATGGAATAATAACTAGACATTTAAAATGGTGATAGATAATAAAGATTTGAGTAAGTATGTAAAATGTTAATAGTGATTATTATTCCTTAATGGAAGGATTAAATATACTTTTTAATTTTCTTCTTAAAACGTTCCAGTAGTTTCCAACTTCCTAATAATAGCATAAAAACTTACAAAATCTGAAAAAATATGCAATGCAAAAGCCTAGTTTAGGAAGTAAAATTTTATTTCTCTTAATAGTTAACTCTTGAGTACTTTTAAACAGTGAGTGGAAATTACTGCCTAATAATCTACCACCATGATTCAATAGTGCTTCAATATCCCCAACATTTGTCCTTGGGTTTTGTACTTACTTTTTAATGTGTTTTTTTTTTTCTCACACTCCTTCAAATTTCCAGATAAATCCACAGTGGAGTTGTTGAAACCTTGAGTCTAAAATGTTTTATGGGAGAAAAATACAGTGAATGTCATCATTTTGTGCGATCATTTTGTGCCATCATTTTGTATTTTGCAAAATAGGGTTATTTTTGGAGAGATTTCAAGATAAATATTAAAGGAGTACAACTTATAGGACCTAAACTATCTTTAATTCCTTTACATAGAGAATTGTCCACGTTTTATTTATATTCTTATTCTCGTAAGTTGTTTTCCTTTTGATGTGTGTATGGGAAGTATTGAAAATGATATTATGATTTATAAATTACAGTATTTTGTAATTTACTTTTTTTGTTTTTGAGACAGAGTCTCAGTATGTTGCCCTTGGTAGAGTGCCTTGGCGTTACAGCTCACAGCAACCTCAAACTCAAATTGCTTCAGCCTCCCAAGTAGCTGGGACTACAGGCGCCTGCCACCCTGCCTGGCTATTTTTTTGTTGTTGCAGTTGTCATTGTTGTTTTAGCAGGCCTGGGCCGGGTTCAAATCTTGGTGTATATGGCTGGTGCCCTAACTAACCACTGAGCTATGGGCGCCGAGCTGAACTCACTTTCTATGTTTAGAGTATAAGCTTATGCTTTTGGTATTGATCTCCAGAGCAATTAAGGCATTAAAAAATGTCTTTACAGAACATATTAAGTTTTACAAGTATATAATTTAAGGTTAAGACAAGTTATTGTATCAGATTTACATTTGACATAAGAGAGAAGGTAATCTATTAATCTCTATTATAGTGACTATAATTTTATTAAGCAAGAGTTTCAAATATACAGTTTTAATGCTTATAACAAAATGTAAGTCTAGAAATCTAGTTCAGTTTAGATATGAATAATTATTCTTCCAATTGGTAGAAGTTCACATTTTCCCACATTTTGTGTAGAAATCAATTGAGTTCATATTGTTCCTTATCTAGACTAATTCTGAATTGTGAGTTCACATTTTGAAAATAAGTAGGTCCCTTTCAATATGAGTATAGCATAATTAACTTTCCAACCAGGAAAGAAAAACAGTTTATTTTTTAGGGTTCTGTTTAATTTTATCATTGTCGATAATGTTACCATTTGAATTGTAAAAATTGAGGTAACATGTTATTTGTTTTTGAAATAAACCTTCTACTTTTCATTTCAGTCATTTGTAACTATTAGGAAATAACATTTTTCAATGGAAATAATGTTTTAACTTCATTATATTTTTAAAATATATTTTCCCAATTGCTTCTCGGCCTTTTGGCTAAGATCAAGTATAGTATCTGTTCTTATCAGTTTAAAATATGGGCCACATCTATGGTGCATATTTTTATCTATAATAAAAAAAAAATATATATATATATATTTTCCTTTACTGACTTTATAATCACAGTACAGTGTTTTCCTTTTCTCCTCCTGTTCCACAACATATTATTTATATACCTTTTGAGCCAGGTGAGAAAATCTCACTCTAACTATGGTTATTTGACATTTGTCTTATTACCTCCTACTATATAGTAAACTTTTCAAGAGTGGAAACTTATCTCTGTTCTCACAACTCCTGGAGCTTCATTGTAGTTGCAACAATTTTTTGGTAACTCAACCACTGGTTCCCTTCTCTGAGAAAGTAACCGTAATCTCTCCCTGAAGCACAAAAGTGAGTGAATGAAGCCATGTTTATACAATGGGACATCCAATCTCCTGACAATATCTGATTGGACTAATTGTGTTCGATAAATGTTTATTGAATCAACAAATTATCCTTTATGAATTGACTAGATATTAATGAACTTTGACTCCAGCAATTTCTTTTTAAATATTTCTAGAGGCCCCTCGGGTGAGTCTCATGGATTTTTTTTTTTTTTTTTAACATATTGAATTGCTGTATGGTATGCATCATTTATTTTTCTCCAAGTCTGTGTAGCTGTGAGAATATTACATTTCTTTTCATTTCCTGCTCTGATGCTTGATGAAGGCATCCCTGCTGGTGCTACTTTTCACTAATGTTTGCCTCGAGGATGCTAGCGCCCAGCATTAAGGACAATAATGTCAATTTTGATTTGTCACCTCCAGAAAGTATGGACCCAGATGTTGCTTATGACTTCAATTCTCAATGTCTAAATGGATATCAAGTCCATGCGGGGCACAGGTTCTTAACATAAGCTCAGTGGACATATATCAGAAACCATGGGCTACTTGGGAGGCTGAGGCAAGAGAATCGCTTAAGCCCAAGAGTTTGAGGTTGCTGTGAGCTGTGACAGCACAGCACTCTACTGAGGGCAACATAGTGATACTCTGTGTCAAATAAATAAATAAATAAAAAAGAAATTATGGGAGCCCTTTGGTCTGTACACACATTTCGGACATGTGGGTATTTGTTGGTGGAGATGTATCAGGGGAGAATTACAGCATTTTAAGATTCTCAAAGGAAGTTCTTCGCCTCTTGAAGTTAGGAATCACTCTCAGGAAGGAATCACTGTTAGGAAGAAAGACTATGGACAACCCATAGCCAGCACTGTCCTTTCCATACCATCACCTCTGCCTCAATGTTTGCACACTGTCTTTGAACCAGAGCTGTTTACCAGCTCCTTAGGATGACTTACATGTTTTCTAGGAGATTCTTTGGTTCTCAGGTAAGGAGATTCCAAAAGAACATTGTCTACCAGTCTTCTAAACATAACATACATGTATTCAAGGCTTGAATTCTAAGGTCAACATAGCTGAGGCTCAAGTCAGCATCCCTGCTACATATGTATAACATAAATAAGTAAAAACCTCCTATGTATTACCTTTATGTTTTCCTTTGCATAACCATGTGTATATATGTACATTTACATGTTAATAAATATACATGTATTAACATACGTATTACCTCATACTTATCGATTTTGTGACAATACTTAAAATCTACTGTCTTAGTAATTAAAAATATACAATACATTTTTGTTACAGTCACCATGTTGCACAATAGATTTCTTGATCTTATTCCCTCTAATTGAAATTTTGTATCCTTTGATCAATATCCCTACCTGGGATTAGGAAGGAAGTTTATATATCTTGAAAGTCTTCACTGACTGGTAAAATTCTTGCAATTGCATGAATTGCATGAATTGAATTCACTGCATGAATGCTTGGGTTCTGCATCTTTGATTCTTCGTGCAAACTATCTGCATTCTAGATCATTTCTTAGCTACAAACATGGTCAATTATGGTCCAAGGTCAAAAGCTCAAATACGCTTTTGGAAACTAAACATTGTTAAAAGCATTCTGTACCTTTTCTTTTCCTTAGCACGATTTGTGTCTGAAACAATGAAGAACTGTTGGTGTTTGCTTCCAGTGGGATGGGTTTGAAAAAGATCCTTGAAAAGAATTTGACTTCTCTTTTGAAGCTTGAAAGTAACTAGTTACCAAAGAATGGGTCTTCTGCCTTCTTTATGGAAAATTGAATAGATGCTTCAAGCTGTGCCTATGTCAGATTTGGCGTCACACTGAGCGTACTGCAAAGATACTGCAGAAGGAATCCTATTGTGAAATTAGATGAAAAACAGTGGTAAACTGAATCTTATTTAAGTGAGTGTTTTTACAATTTCAATTTTGTTTCTGTATGCTTTTTAAAATTATATAGCTCAGAACTTCTCTGGAAGAGTAACAGGAGACAAGAGAACTCCGCAACATAGCAGTGCAGATGTGCAGACTGCCCTTGAGGTGGATGAAACTTCTTGTGAGGGGCAAAAAAAAACCATTGTACACTTGATGTTGCCGATCTTTACAGAACTGGTAGACACAAAGCCTTTTTATTCTAGGACCTTCAGAATTTGGGGTTAATTTTTTCAGACCTTGGATAGTTCCGAACTTAAAAAAGAAAAAAAGTATTGCTTATTTCCCATTTAATCTACCCTTATTTCCGGCGGAGTGGTGAGACAGGAGGGAGGCAGTTTTCACTTTTTTAGTCTCATTCAAATGACGCCTCTGCAAGTAATGGGTACCCCCTTTTCTATGAACATCCTCCAGTAATTTTATTCAGCCTTTCTCCACCGCCCCTGAAGTGTTCACAAGCTATTCTTTGCGCCGGAGGCCGGAAGACAGCACCACCCAGCCATCCAGCCACCAAGTTATCCCAGAAAGCAATCCCCGCGGCTGCACAAGGGGCGGGGGAGGGGTGGGGGTGGGTGGGCGCAGTGTCGCTATGGCAACGGCGCCACGCGTGCGCCGCCGCCGAAGGGCGGTGAAACGCCAGCGCGCAAGTCTCCGCCCTCGGCGTGTTGGGGGCTGTGGTAGCTGCAGCTCCTAGCGTCGCCACGGCAACGGCGCCGCGCACCAGCCGCGGTCGTAGTAGCGAGGGACGAGGGGGCGGGGAAATGCGAGCTCGGAAGTGCCCGCCCCCGGGCTGCTGGGCGGCGGCGACCCAGCGGCGGGCAAGGGTTTGAAACCGTTTGGCAGCGGCGACGGCAGCAACCGAGCGGAAAGCTTGCGTGTGGGAGCGACAGGTTCTCGTTTTTTCCCTCATTTCCCTCCCCCGCCCTCTCCCACCAGGTTCTCGGGTGGAACTTTGCGCGGGATGGAGGCCGCCCAGCCCGTGCGGGCTCGTTCGCGGAGGGGCGTCGCCCGCGGGCTCCGGGCCCGTTCTCCCGGCCTGAGGGGCGCGCGCCCCGTGGCGCCGGGGCCGGGGGGCGCCTCGGCGCAGCTAGCTGCGTGTCACTTGAGTGAAATCCAGTCCGGAACGGGTTGGGAAAGTTCTCAGTAAAGTTTGATCAGCCGGTGAGGCCGGTCAGCGTGACGTGGTCCAGAAATCTGACCAAAGGGTTTGTCGCTTTGGAAAGAAATCTGTGTCCGGACAGGGTAGGAGAGCGGCCTGGGCCTGGGCCGGGGTGGGCAGCGCAGGCCGACCCCGCCGGCTGCCCACGCCGGCCGAGGAAGTGACAGCTAGGAGCGGCACCGCTGCAGTTTTCAAATCCCTCTCGGGGCGGAATCCTTGTCCGCTGTGTTAGTTTGTAGAAACAATCCGCTTGGAAAGTCTGTCTTCCAGCATCATGGCTTGTCAGGAGCTACCCAGGGTTTCTGACTTTATTATTACAGCTTTTTAAAAATTGTTCAGTAGAATGACCTAAGCAAATCCAAACAGTTTTTGTTCTGATACTGCGTGGCTATTTTTTGTTATTTGTCTTAAATATTTAAAGATGAGTAAAAATAGGATAGAGGAGGCACGTGAAATGTCACTTTTCCCAGGCGTCAGGCTGCAGGGAAGTGGAGAGCATGGTAATTGGTGCATGGTGTTCAGGCCCAGCTGTCACTTTCCGTCGCAACCTCTGTCAGTTACTTCCCTCCGCTAAGCCTGAGCTTCCTCTGAAATGGCAGTGGAGACAGTGCCTGTCTGGTGGGGCTAACCAGAGAATACACCAGGACTGCGTGCTGTTGGCACCGTCAGGGATGTCTCCTGTTAAAACATGCAGATGTGTAAGGGAGATAAAACGTGCACCGGTAAACCTTTTTAATTTGTTGACATTTTAAGTTTTCTTTAATGACCCACAATATATTTAAAGTGTGATTGGATTGAACAAAATGGTTTTAGCACAACTTTCAGGAGCACGTTTTTTGTATTTGGCAAGGGGACTATCTGTGAAGTGTATTTTGGCCGCTAAGCACCTTGAGACCGTCTTAGCCCATTTTATGGGTGTCTGCAAAAAAACAGATTTATGAAAAGACAGTGCCAGTGAGTTAAATAAGAGGCATAATCTAAATATAGATTATAACTATAAGCAGGAGGCACCCAATTCTTTCTTTACTTTTCAATTAACTTCCATAACTGTAAGGCCTAAGTTAAAGATGTATGTAGCTTTACTTATTTTTCAGTTCTGGTAACTTAAGGCTGCAAGTCTCATAAATGGTATAAAGCTTTTTGACCAGCTGGAACCAAGAAGCTATAATTTGTTTATAAGGTGTAATTTGTGTAGCAAGAATTCCTTGAAGACATAAGGAGAAGCAGATTTTTAGTTTTTACCAAATATAACTTTGCTTTTTTATCTTTTTTAAAAATATATACTCAAGTATCACATATCATTATAGCAAATCAGATTGCCTTTCTACTCTTCAAGATACTTAAAAAAAATTTATTTATTTATTTTTTTGGTAGAGATAGAGTCTCACTACCGCCCTCGGTAGAGTGTCATGACGTCATAGCAGTCACAGCAACCTCCAGCTCTTGGGCTTTCGCGATTCTCTTGCCTCAGCCTCCCTAGCAGCTGGGACTATAGGCGCCCACCACAACGCCCAGCTTTTTTTTTTTTTTTTTTTTTTGTTGTTGTTGTTGTTGCAATTTGGCCGCGGCTGGGTTTGAACCCATCACCCTCAGTATATGGGGCCGGTGCCCTCCTCACTGAGCCACAGGATACTTTTTTATTAGTTGATATTGCTGACTTATATGTAAACAGCCCAGTAGTTAGATATAATGGGTCTGAGAGCTAGGGATTTCCGAAGTTTAATCTGAGCTTTGGGCTTAATTTCATGATTTTGAGTGAGTCATTTAATTGTTGAGTTTTCATTTCCTCTAGCATTAAACATTATCATTTACTACCAATGTCAAAGGATTTACTGAGAATTAGTGATTATGAGGAATCTTTTTGTTTAGCCATAGCTATGGATGCTGTCAGACAGATATTTGAGTATATAGGTGGGAAATACTGTTTAAGCCTGGGGGTTTATCTGGGTTTATGAATTTCCATTGGTTCGTTCATCCATTTGAATGGTGGTTTTTCATCCTTATGATCTAACATCCAGCAGTGGTTACCAAGTACATAGAATATATTGCAGGGATGTAAAACAAAACAAACAAAACCAACAAAAAGAAAAAAAAAACAAACAGCTAGCCAACTAATCAGAAAATGCATCTAATTAAATTTTTTTTACTTAAGTCTTGAATTTGAAAATATATTTCTCTTACCATAATGCAGAAGGCAGGATGACCAATTTTGGTAAATGGAATTAGGGGAATGCAGTATTTTTATTCTGGAAGATCTGTTTAATTCTTAGAAGCATTAAGCAAACAAATAGTTATGTACAAATGGGACATTAATCTGTTTATTTAGCATTTATAAGCCATCAGCTCCTCTGCTTTTACTGTGACCTAGGTAATACGTTAGGTACCTACAAAAATTGTTAGTCACGGTCCCTGCTTTCTAGGAGCATCTCACAGATGGTGGAAGATGTGTAAATAGTACACAGATGTGTAAAAAAAAATAACAGCACGATAAATACTGTTACACCCATGTGAGCAGTTTATACACAGAATGGAGCAACAATGAGTCTAGGGTAAGGAGGACCAGCTTCTCTTAGAAGTGACATTTGAGACTTCAGGCAGAGGAGATAGTCTTTGAGAAGGGTGTGGGATCAGATAAGGGCTTGGAGTGCTTGAAGAATGGTGAGGAGTTCACTGTGACAAGAGTGAAGTGGTCTTTGGTGGGTTGGCATAGTTAGGTATAAATGTGTGTGTGGAGGGGTGAGGGTTAGGCCTAATTGCAAAGGTACTTGCATGGCTGAGGTTGTGTTTAGATAGTATTCTATTGTAGGCAGACATGAGAGATTTTTAAACAGGGAGTGATAGGCTTAGTTATGTCATTAGGAAACTCATTCTTGTGCCAGTGAGGAAAATGGATTCAAACAGAGAAAATGGACAGCAAGGAGACAGGTGGTGAGGCTGCTGCAGCAGTTTGGGTAAGTGGTGGGTAGGTCTTTATGTGAGCTGGTGGCAGGTAGCATAGAGAAGCAGGCAGATTTGGATATTTCTGAGTATTTGTTGAGGTATTGGTTTATGGAACACAGAAACGTCTAGGTGGGGGGATGAAGTAGATGATGATGCTAGGAAGCATAGTATAACATGGTAAAACAGATTTATGGGGAAGAACAAAAGGACATTTGTGAATAGGTCTGGGAGGCTGTTGTAACATCAGTCTGGTGTTGTAAAGAGAGTTTGGAGTTTGACATAAAATTAAGAATGAATGACATAAAGTTAATACTTAAAGTTATGGAACTGAATGCAATCACCCAGGGGGAGTGTGAAAAGTCAATTTTAAAGGAGATTAAAGAGAGGGCACTGGAGAGTTCTGTTTTAATGTTGGGCAGAGAAGCAAGAGCCATGAAGAGACTGAGAAGGAATGATCTGAGAGGCAGTAGGGGACCCAGGAGTGAGTGGAACCACTGAAATCAAAGGGGAAAAGTTTCTAGAACAGTGGTTCTCAAACTGTGGGTCGTGACCCACAGGAACTGTATTAGAGGGTTGTGGCATTAGGAAGGTTGAGAACCACTGTTGGAGAAGTAGAGCGCTGTCAGAAGTATAAGGTGCCATGAGGAATGTCAAATAGATACAAACTGAAGATAATCCTAGGGATTTGGCAATTAATGGATCATTGGTGAACTTTGTTTTTGTTAATGTTTACCATTATTTTATTATTTTTTAAAGTTCAATATACAAATATTCACTGTATACTATTAACAATTAAAGAATTAAAATTAACATGACAACATAAAATATGAGATATATAGAAATAATTCTTCAGAAACGTAGTATTTCTATGTGGAAAAGTTCTAGTTATTGAAAATATAAAAAAGACACATACCTATATATATATTGCAAAATTGTTATTTTTTTATTATTTGTTGAGGTATTCCTTCTGTTATAACTGGAGTTATTATCTTTCTAGGGATATCAGTACCACATAGCAAATTCAGTTCGCTTTGGGGGTTCAGAAAGATTGTAGTAAACAGCTGGCCCATTGGGGGGCACACGTATCTGATAGTGGGTGTAATTATATATGCAAGTACCTTTGGGCTTTCCTGTATATTCATAATAAGAGTAAACCAATAACACAATTTTGACAGTTTGTCTAGTTTGGGTTACGTTTTGGGTAAATTTTCCACAACCTTCATCGTGTCTTACACCCAAGACTAAAGAAGGAAGGTGAAAAAGTCCAAAGCAAAGAATCAGAAATCAGTTCCACGCCGCTGCTGCTCATACTCAGGCTTCCGCCATGCGTAGACCAGTCAGCTCCTGGTATGTGACTGGGGAAGGGTTGTAGTCTGTTTTTTCAGGGTAGGATAGTGTGGATATTCTAGGTGTTGTTGGACCATCCACTCCCCATCGCTAGGTGGTTGCACACGTGAGTGATGTATCCAGGCAGGGATGCCATTCACCTTCACTGCTGTTGGTGTGGGCAGGATCACCAAGTAGGGGCCTTTTTACTGTGGTTTCAGTGGGCTCAGGCTCCAATCTTCGATCCACACCTGGTTACCTGGAGAGTGGGGATGGACTGGGGGAGATAAACTAACTGGATATCTGTCATTCACCCATTCTGAAATTTTTTTTGTTTTTTTTTCCCCAGTGACATTAGTTGGTTAGTTAGTTTCTTCCAGTTCTCAGAGTGTCCCTGATAAATTTCTTAAAATAGGAGGGGTCCTGTGATAAATTATTTTGTAGGGTGAGTAACCTATTATTATTATTATTATTATTATTTTTAGTTTTTTTAACCAGGTTACATTGATTGTACTTATTAGGTAAAGTCCCTCTTATAATTGTGTTCCACCCCAGTAGGTATGCCACACACTATGGGGGGTCACGGTGCGTGGCATTGGTGAGCTTTGAAAGATTTTCAGTAGCGTGATGGAGATGAAAGAGGTAATTCACAAGGGATGAGATCCGGATAGAAGTTGATGAAGTGGAGAAGGTACCTTCTACCAGTGGAATGGTAGAATGAGGGCTTGTTGGGCCATGGGGTGGAGTCAGGGGAGATGGAAAATTTGAAATAGTGAAGAGGCAATTGATAGATGTTGGGTAGAGGTAGTGATGTTGTAAGAAAGAGTTACTGTAGATACAGGAGCAGAGAAGGTGAGAATGTTTGCTGTAGGAGTTAAATTGAGAGGTGGGGAAATAATATTTTTTTGGTATTACCGCGTGGCTATTATTTTTTCCATGAAGCAAGAGATTTATACAATTGAGAGGAGCTGTTTAAGCCACTGGGTGTTAAAAGCTGAGTGTTAAAAGCTGCTGGGTGGAGTAGGAAGTAGCAAAAGGCTCCCGAGGATTTGGGTGACAAGGAAGCTATCCTACTACAAGCAGTGCCATTTTTCTCCAGCAACTCCCTAGAGAATTTAGGAGGGCATCTCGGGATGAAGAGATCCCAGTCCTGCCATGTGTAAACCAAGATCTAGTGGAATAAGGAGGTGACACTGTTACCAGATGGGGCTTTCCTTGTGAGTTGATAGTGATGACAATGGGGAGTATGTGGTAGAGTTAGATGGTTGGAACCTTGCAAGGGGGATTTGGGATCGAGCTTGGATGAAAAGTAGTTAGGAAGTGGCAGGATGGATCTAGGCAAGTGTTTCCTGGGCAGGGGTGGGTGGAGAGAGAGAAAGACTACAGAGGATGCATGAGAGAGAGGGAGAGAGAGAATAGATGACTTTATGAGATACCTTGGTTCACTTCTAATGACATGAAGGAAGTGAAAGCTAGAGTTTACTTACAGAGATAGGGTAGAGGGAACTTTCTGTGAAGAGGTTGTTGACAGTCAAGTGGCAGACACTGTGGTGAAGGTTAGAAGCTGGTTTAGCTGGGAGAGGGGAGTCTGTGGAGCAAGATAGCTTATGAAGCAGAACAGAGCTTTCCCCTAAATATGTAATTTGTAAATTGAACAAATGAAAAATTTGCCACTATGTATAACATGAATGTAGTCCACATCCCTACTGAGGCATTTCACAATTTAAATAAATAGCTATTGACCTATGTGAAAAATCTGTATTCATACAAAAATGTAAATGTGGTGTTCTTAGTGGCTTTATTTTTTAGATGGTCAAACACTGAAAACAGCTCAGGTGTCCCCAGGGAACCTGGGAATGGATAAACTCTGGTATATCCACACAGTAACATAGTCCATATATATTGAGTGTGAGTGTATTTTTAACTTAAGTTTTACCAAAACCTACATTTCTGATTTTTGGAGTTTACCCCCATTATATTCAGCATTTTTCTGACCAATTAGGAAGAAATATGAAGAACAATATTTTAAGTTTTTAAAGGGAATACAATTTTAAATTTACATATAGCAAATTCACTTTTTTTGGTGGTTCTGTGATTTTTTTTTATACATACCGCAATACTCAAGTATAAGCCGACCCGAGGATAAGCCGACCCCCTTAATTTTACCCCCCAAACTGGGAAAACTTAGTGACTCGAGTATAAGCTGAGGTGGAAAATGTAGCAGTCACTGGTAAATTTCAAAAATAAAAATATATACCCAAAACAATTACAATAATTGAGGAATCAGTAGGTTAAAAGCTTTTCAATATTTATTGCTAAAGAAAAACTGTAAACTAGCAACAACAACTTTAAAACTTTAAATAAAGTGC
>CAUYPK010039583.1:0-13572 GCA_963574355.1 Loris lydekkerianus | reverse complement strand
CATACACTAGTTTCATAGACCGCTTGACACATTTTCATCACACTGGTCAACATAGCCCTCCTGGCATTTTCCCAGTCACTGTGCCAAGACATCTACATTCCACATCTACTAAGTTTCACATATACCCCTGTAAGATGCACCACAGGTGTAATCCCACCAATCCCCCTCCCTCTGCCCACCTCTCCATTCCCTCCCCTCCCTTTCCCCCTTCCCCCTATTCTTAGGTTGTAACTGGGTTATAGCTTCCATGTGAGAGCCATAAATTAGCTTCATAATAGGGCTGAGTACATTGGATACTTTTTCTTCCATTCTTGGGATACTTTACTAAGAAGAATATGTTCCAGCTCTATCCACGTAAACATGAAAGAGGTAAAGTCTCCATCTTTCTTAAAGGCTATTGATGTGCACAGCTATGATTTAATAAAAAAATAAAAAAAATTAAAAATAATTCCAAAATCAAAATAGACCGTGTTAGAGCCTAGAGTTGGTGGGTGTCCCAGTTTGCGAGGTGGCCCTCCATTTGCTCGTTGCCCTTGGGTTATCATTGACAATGCCACTTCTCACTCTCAAAAAGTCAGAGCTTGGACAACAAACTTCTACCTGTCACTCTTGACAAAAGCCACTCTGGGGATGACTCTCCTCTTTTCTGGCTGTGAGTCTCTTCCCTCTGGGCTTTTAGTCTTCATCTATAAAATGGGATCAACACTAGCAGCTACCTTGAAGAGGTATTATGCAAATAAAATGTGATCAAAGCACTCAGTAAATTTTCGCCATTATTATTTAAAAATAGATAATGGGAGGAAATCTGTTGTGTAGGATTGTCATTAGGATTAAACCATCATCACCACAAATCACTCTATCTGTCTCAGACTATTTTAGGTAAAACATCAATGACTTGCTGAAACACTCCCTGGCAGTCTCCCAAGGTACACCATGGGAACATTCAGTGTGGGACTTGGTGTGTGCTGTTGTGTCTCTCAAAGCCTGGGCCTCAAGGAACCCAGAAGATGGGGAAAACCCAAAGCCTGGGCCTCCCACCTCAGGTCCTGTGACCTCCCAGATGGACTCAGAGTTTAGAAAGCACGAAAGCTGAAGATCAGCTGTGCTTCCCTGCTTCTCTTTCAGCCCATCTCAGAGCTGGGAGGCACCCTCTGCTGCCTTCCCAGGGTCAGCCCTGGGCTGAGGGTCAGCCTCATGACTGGGGAGTTATAGTTCTAGTCCTGTCCCCATGTGACTTCACCTTCTGAACAATCTGCCCAGATCCACATTTTACAAGTGAAGCCTCCCCCCCACCCCGCCCAATTCTCTCTAGCAGAGGACAAAGCCTAAATGAGATTTCAATTCCAGCAATAACAAATGCATGAGACCCGAGCCCTTGCCATCTCGCCAAGGTGAGTGTAGGGTCCTCCACTGGCAGTGACAAATGCCATTTCACTGACCACCTAGTCAAAGGAGAGTGTGCCTGTGGGTTTCTACCAAAGACAGAAGATCAAGAGTGGAACTGTCTGAACCCTGAGCACTCCGGCAGTGCTAGAATTTATCACTTCACATTTGCATAATTCCGTGAGATTCTTCATATAAAAGCTGACAAGGACAGATTTGAAACAGTGTTGATTATAAACTAGATGGCATAGTTTTAAATTTTAAATTACCTCTCACTCAGTTCCTAAAAGATAACAACTTCTCCATATCATGGGGATTTTGCTATCAGCTGATAACTACATTTGTATATGTAAATAGCATAGCCAACAGGTATGAAAGATTTCCCCTGTGCCAGGAGTTCTGCCAAGCTTTTAATTGCATTTAAAATTGCATCTGTCCTCAGATTCAAAGGACATGTCTTTATACATTTTGCTCCTACCATCCCTCATGTGAATGTTTTACTCATTTTGTAGGTGAGGATTTGAGGCTCAGAGTGAGGAAATAACTTGACCCAGGTTGTACAGCTGAGATGCTTCCATCATGAATTTAAAGACCTGATTTCATCTGCCTCCAGAATGTGCCATCCAGTCGCCACCCCACCACAGCCCCTTGCATAAACACATGCACATTGACTCTCTAGTTCCCATCCTAATGAGAACTGGCTTGTGACAAATTCCCTCCAGAAGAGGTAACGGGAATCCTGACTGGGCACAGAGAGAGAAGGCGGCAGAGTGTGGCCCTGAGGGAAAGCTGGGAAGAAGCAGAGGGGAATGAATAGATAATTCACTCAAGTTTCAACCCACTCGCCCTGCCCAGAAGTTAAGCTTTGGGGCAGAAACTGGGCAGAAATGAAGAACATAACCCCATGAGAAAATGTAAATCATTATAATAGTAACTATCAACACTCATTCAGAACTTAATGTATGCCAGAAACTATCGTAAGCATTTTTGCATGAACTTACTTATTTCTCAACATTGTCTCTTATGCTCTTTTCACAGAGGAGGAAACTGAGTCATGGGGATGTTAAGGAATAGGCCCAAGACCATATAAATTATAGGCACTTGAACTCAGGAAGTCTAGTGTAGAAACACAAACTCATAACCCTTCTCTATAGTTATGCTGTATGCTCTGTTTTTCAGGAAAGTGTGAATTTCTGGTTGAAATGTGGTGAAAGTTATGTTAACCAGTTTGATGAAAGTATTTCAAATTGTATATAAAACCAGCACATTGTACCCCATAATTGCACTCATGTACACAGCTCTGATTTAATATTAAAAAGGGGGGGATGAAATCCCAAAGAAAAAAACATTTCAGAACCCAGTCTATGAGCTCTCGGTAAAAAAAGCACCTTTTCTGTAGGATACAAGGCACTGTCTACAACATTGGGTAAGAACAAGTTTTATAGCCCATAGTGGCCAAATTCTTATATCCAAGATTATAAAAGCCATTTTGACCACTGCCAATATCCACGGCGGTTAATAATACCCGTGGTCCCCTCCTTTGCAGTTGACATCTGGAGCTCATGTGAATGAAGTCAAATTGTGTGGCACCTCGTCATTATGGACTGATATAACTCTCCTGAAAAACTGGGAGCATTACCCGAGACATAATAACCCTCATAAATAATCCACCAGCTTGAAGACACGAAATGTAAAGAAAAGGTGACCTCTGACCTTCCATTGCCTTTAATGGTGCTTCATTAGTCTCACAAATGGAGCAAATTCATAACAGGGAGAATCAATTCTGCCACTTGGAAATAATTAAGACACATACATCAAACAACAGTTTTTTTTATTCTTTCTAATTAAGTGATCCATCCCAGAGGAGTGCTAAATTGGTCAGTGCAGTTATAAATTACACTAAGCAGGAGTGTTTGGAGATCAATGTAGGGGTCTTTATGTTTCCCTGTGCTCTTCCTACACTTCCCAAACATCAAGCTACTATTCTATGACATCAAGATTCTCAAAACCTGATTTTGGGGGGTACTCAGACCCCACATGTGGCCCATTTGTCTTCTTACCCTCTTGAAGAAGCGATCCAATTCTTAGCATTCTATCTGCAGTTCCAACTTTCCCCAGGACTTCAAAATGTGAGCAATTTAATACCTCGCTTTGGGCTCAGTGGCTTAGATTCAAAGGACATGTCTTTATACATTTTGCTCCTACCATCCCTCATGTGAATGTTTTACCAAGAAGCCCGTGGGTGGGTTTTTGCCGTTATCTAAGACCTTAGCCATCAACAGGATGAGATTTCTGGCTGCCTGAGGCCAAGCCAGGCTCTTCTAAACCTTTGTCTAACTTAAAAGTCAACTCAGGAATCTCACGCAACAGTGACTGGCCAAACTCACCATGTTTCTCCCTGGAAACTGAAATAGAACCGAAAGGCAAACTAAATGTATACAAGATTGTTTACATTGTTTTGCTTATAGGTTATAAAAACTAATATTATCAACCAACAATACCTTCAAAATTCCTCAGGGAGGTGAACGAGAACATCTGGCATCCACAGACAGGAAACAGAAGGAAGAACACTGGACTCAGAACCAAGATGCTCAATTCAAACCCCGGCTCTGTCACTTTCTAAGGGTGAGCCTTTATGTCCACAAGGGGGGTGACCAGCTCCACACGAGGGCAATGCTCCCGTGTTAGTATGTTCCCAGTATGTGAATATAAATACACACCTGAAATTACAGGTCAACAAACGACTCACGCTGTGGAAATCACATCTCCGAATAAGCTCAGAACACTGATGTGTCAGGTTGAGGGCCTCAGGTCAAATTCGAGGAGAGGGTATGTATGTAAGGGGTTTAGACAAGAAAGTTCTCCAAAGAGAAACTGATAAGTGAGTGAGAAGAGTAGGGAAGAGGCCATACCAATAAAGGGTATGATGGCAGGCGGGGTGGCTCACGCCTGTAATCCCAGCACTCTGAGAGGCCAAGGCAGGTGGGTTGCTTGAGCTTAGGAGTTTGCGAACAGCCTGAGCATGAGCAAAATCCCATCTATACTGAAAATAAAAAAATTAGCATCTGTGGTGGTGGGTGCCTATAGTCCCAGCTACTCAGGAGGCTGAGGCAAGTGTGTCTCTTGAGCCCAAGAGTTTGAGGTTGCTGTGAGCTAAGATGATGACATAGCACTCTACCCAGGGAAACAGAGTTAAGACTCTGTGTCAAAAAGAAAAAAATGCTTGGCACCTGTAGCACAGTGGTTACAGTCCCAGCCACATACACAGAGACCTGGACCAGCTAAACAGCAATGACAACTGCAACAAAAAATAGCCGGGCATTGTGGTGGGAGCCTATAGTCGCTGCTACTTGGGAGACTGAGGCAAGAGAATTGCTTAAGCCCAAGAGTTAGAGTTGCTGTGAGCTGTGACACCACTGTACTCTACCAAGGGTGACATAGTAAGACTGTCTCAAAAAATAAATAAATAAATAAACAAATAAATAAATAAATATTTTTAAAAAGTGGGTATGATGGCTGGTGATACCCAGCTTCAGCCAGATCCTCACACCTCAAAATTTGTCCCCTCCCTAGAAAGTCACTGATTCTTTTACCCATCAGTTATGAAATAAAGGCCATGATGAGGAGGTATCAACTCCCAGGCATTTTCTGCTCCCTGTGGGGGCAAGACTGTAGAATAGATCAAGGTACAAAAATTAAAGCACCCAGAGGTTGAGGATAACCAACCACCCTTAACCAATAAAAGTGATCCAAGGGGATCTGCTTGGAGCCTTGGCAAAGTCACCTACAGGACTGCAGATTGTCAAGCAATATGACGTTCTAAGGTTTACCTTTGCAAAAGGCTTTCTCTCACATTTCAGCATTTGATTCTCAACACACCATTGGGCAATAGTCACAATATGAAGTGTTATTATCTATTTGTGACAAATAAGGGATCTTGGATGCAGAGGAGAAAAATGACTTCTTTCTGGTGAAACTAAATTAGCAAAAGTAAGGTTATCCATTAGGAGACAGTAGCCAGAAGGGAGCTGAATTGTTTGCTCAAGATGGTAGGTACCGGGAGAGGTAGAAGGTTTTAATGCATTCTGTATTTCTCAGGGAATGAGTGTGATAAAAATGTGTGCAGGAGGGCTTGGCACCCATAGTACAGTGGTTCCGGCACCAGCCAAATACAAGAAGATTGGCAAGTGCGAATCTGGCCTGGACCAGCTAAACAACGACAACTGCAACAAAAAATAGCCAGGCATTATGGTGGGAGCCTGTAGTCCCAGCTACCTGGGAGGCTGAGGCAAGAGAATCGCTTAAGCCCAAGAGTTGGAGGTTGCTGTGAGCTATGACGCCAGAGCACTCTACCGAGGGTGACATAGTGAGACTCTGTCTCAAAAAAAAAAAAAAAAAATGTGTGCAGGAGGAGGGCATACTAAACAAGAGAGGGCAAAGAAGGGGAATGAATAGAGTAACTGCTGGGGCAGCAAATGAAGAACTCCCAGGACGGGACAGAGTGAAGGCAATGAACCAACTCTGAGCGGCCTTAGAAAACTCCGGTTGGAGTGGTAGCGATTCAATAAACTACCTCCGGAGAGAAATCACACAGGAGAAACAAATAAATCAGTGAGAATGGAGTCCAAAGGTAAGGAAAATCTTCATAGCCCGCAGGGGGCAAGGTGAATCGCCCATTTCCATGTGGGAGTGGATGAAGATTGGTCCTCGGGTGGTAGCCGTGGGGAAGAGCTGTAGAGACAGGAGAGGACACCAGTGAGGGGCCCAGCGGATAGCTGTGAAAGATGGAACAGAAGGAAGAGGTAAAAGAGCAATCCAGGACTTTAAACTGGGGACACAATTTCCAGATTCATAAGTCGAAGAGTGTCAGAGCCACTCTCAACAAGCCCAAGAGACTCTCACCTTTTTTTCTGAACCAGTTTACCTCAGACGCGGAATGACTTGTCTAAATCCTAAGGTGGCAGGTGACACAGGGTCAGACACAGAATGAGAAGGAAGGTGTTCTGATGCCTGGCCCTGCAGGGCCCCATTCCCTTCATCACAGACCTGGACATTCGCAGACACATAGCCATAGATGAAGAGACAGCTGACAGCAGCCATCATGAACGTTCACGGCATCAGCTCTCTAACTGTGACATCCTTCACTGGTCAGTGTTAAATGCTGGCACTTAACAGAGTTCCCATGAGGAAATGAGATGGGAAAATGCCCCTGCTTTTTTTTTTTTATTTATTATTAAATCATAGCTGTGTACATTAATGCAATCACAGGGCACCATACATAGGATGAATTTTGGTACATTCTTATGAATAATTACCCTGTAAAGAATGTTTCTAGATGTAGTTTTTAAAAAAGTCATTTATGAATACAGTCTCACTTAGTTTCTACAACAATCTCCCGAGCTAGATATTATTGTTATGATCGTTAAATGGAAGCGTTACTGAGGCTTAGAGACATTAAACAGCTTTGCCAAGGTCACACCATGCTCTAACTCCTGGTCTGAGGCAGTCACTCTCACTCTCCAGAAAAGGTCTCCTTGGTATTGCCCTGCTTCCACTTAAGTCCAGGCAGCTCCTCTGCTTAGCAAGACCTTCCGTTGGTCGCCTG
The DNA here is from genome assembly GCA_963574355.1 of Loris lydekkerianus. Taxonomy (NCBI): domain Eukaryota; kingdom Metazoa; phylum Chordata; class Mammalia; order Primates; family Lorisidae; genus Loris; species Loris lydekkerianus. Next base: position 6,584 of record CAUYPK010039583.1, on the reverse strand, counting down.
GCCTCCAAGTGTACGTCTCCTAGACTCTAGGATATCGTTCATTCACGCCAATGAATAAGGCACATTATTCTATGATACTATGGAAAGAAAATGAAACTGCTGCCAATTAAACTGTGGGATAATCCTTTCAAAAAGAATATATTATATATTTAGTACATATTCAAAGAACTCTTTTATGCTAATTTTTTAATTTAAGTTTCAACAGTATGAAGAGTAACTAAACTTTAGTTCAGCCATGTGATCATAATTCAAGTGTGTCTTACTTTCAGATGACTAAAAACGTGTTGAGAAGCATCAAATTGTAGGACCCACCCCAATCCCAGTGATGTTAACATGAAAAATTACATGCATTCTCAAATCAATGAAATATGATCTCAACAAACTGAAACCAACTCCTGAATATAATCTGAAGGCCTGAAAGATGATTGAAAGGAGAAAACCCTTGCACAGAATGCTATTTGTTGGGTTGTCCGTGAATCACCTGCAGCCGGTTCCCACAGCAGTGGTTCTTAGCTATATTTACTCAACTTTTACACTCAATAAATGAAGAGTGGTTATTGTTCTTATCAGGAAGCCTAATTCTTCAAAGAGAAGCTGGAGTTACAAGCCTAAAATGTTTCATAGTACATACAAAGGCGCCTACAATCATCTGTTCACACTATTTCATCTTGTTACATACAAAGAGAACAACTGTCATTAGATTTTCTGGTTCAAGTGTCACTGTTGACAGTAAGCCTAAGCCTACTATTTCTAAGCCTAATCTAGCTGAAGAAAGCTGAGTCACCAAGAAATAGGATGAGTGCTTTGCTTCCTTCATAAAGATTCACCAGAATAATACATGGCAAGCTTCCTGTGATTCCTTTTAAGGAAATATCCACATCTTTTTGTCTGCAAATTCAGGTTCATCCTACCTAATCTTTTGTTGGAATATAGCAACTGTTCAATTTGGAAAAAAAATAACTTTCAGTCCCTATTCTGGTTTGAAATAGGAACCATTGAATTCTAGGATAATTGGCATTCAGCCTCATTTCTCTTTCCTTTATGAGACGCTCAGCATCCTGTCTCAGGCTTATACCTGTGACTTTGATCCTTTTCATAGACAAAATTGAGAAGGTTCAATGGACCTAAGTGTCTCATTTCAAGTCAAGTCGGTGCCTGTAGCTCAGCAGCTGGGGCGCTGGCCATATACACTGGGGCCAGCAGGTTCAAACCCAGCCCAGGCCTGCCAAAAAACAATGACAACTACAAAATGACAACAACAATGACAACTACAAAATGACAACAACAAAAAAAAAAATAGCTGGACATTGTGGTGGGCACCTGTAGTCCCAGATACTTAGGAGGCTGAAGCAAGAGAATCTCTTAAGCCCAAGAGTTTGAGGTTACTGTGAATTGTGATACAACAGCACTCTACTGAGGGCAACATAGAAAGATCTGTCTCAAAAAACAAACAAACAAAAAAAAAAAAAGTCTGCACAATACTAAGGAGAAGCATCATTGTACTATATTCCCCAGTTCAAAAGCACTTCTGTCATTTTGAGATTAAAAGTAGAAATCAGATTGAAGTGTACTTCAACAGAGTCAATCTATTACTTACCCTTTCAGAAGATAGTTTTTTTTAAATAAAAGAACAATAATACATTCTTATTTCTGAGTATCTTTTTATTTACAGCTCGAGTCTGCAGTATATAGAAAGAACTCAGATCAAGTAATCAGATGTGAGAACTCCTAAGAAGAGTGTCACCAGCATCTCACTTCAAAGCCACAATGGGAAAAGTGAGCCCTTAGCAGGACAGCATCTCTTTTACTTACAGCCATGGAATATTCCAAAGCATATATTCTTTGAATCTGTTGGCAGTGTGTACAGGGGATCCTGGTGAAGAAAGGATGGCACACACAAACTGAGAAGAGTTTCAGGAAGGGATTATTTTCTGTTGGTGGGAGGGATTTAGAAAACCAACATGAACTGGCAAGACAGGAGCATGTTTTGACCCCTAAACCATAAAGGGAAGAGTTGGAGGCAGTCACTAGAGTACTGATGGTAAGCTGGAGGAGAGGGCTGCCTGGCCAGAGCTGTGGCCTTCCACATCAGGACCAGCCAGTCTGTGATTAGGGAGCAGGGAGGAATCTGGGGAATAGATGACCCATCACCAGCATCCTCCAGCCCTCCCCCCTCTTCCTGGTGCCTCCTCCCAACCTAGCTGGAAGTCAGAGGAGATGCAGGCATCAGAGCAGGGCAAACAACAGTCAATGGACCGAAAGGGGCAGATGGAAGATACCCACCAGTAGGCTGTAGAATGTCAGGCTCTGCTTTATGCAAAGGGGAGGTAAATGGTTTGTCTCGATGTCTCCTAAACTCTTTGGCAGTCATCTCTTCCCAGTCTATGGCCAATCCACTGCCACCACCAGAAGTCCATCATCATCCTGTGTTGCTTCCATGACCGTCCACAAGCCCTACATGGCCCCATATAGGCTCATCTTCATTGAGTGACAGTTCCTATGTGAGATGAGCATAGTCTTTACCGTCTGCTTCACATCTTCCGACATCTTAGTCCTTCAGTGAAAGCTATTCCTCGCTAGGAGGCCAAGCTGGTCAATCTAGTTAAAAAAAAAAAAAAAAAATCCCATGCAATTAATCTAATGTCACTAATTGGATATAATCATAGATCCTGCAGCTAGAAGATTTCTAGTGAAATGAGAATAATTGACATGCTGGTATGACAATTTTATACAAGAGAAACAAAGACCTAGTGAAATAAAGTCTCATACCAGGCATACGTGTTATTTCACTCAGGGCAAAAGATACTATTTTTCATAAAGACCCTCAGGAAACCCAGCATATACTAAAGTGTGGGACTCACCTTAATCGGGGGGTAATTACCCAGCATCAAGAACACTGAAACATGTGGTGAGAATGTGATTCTTTACGCACTCCTTTCAACTCCTGATTATATCAGAGAGAACGATTTAATTTAAAGTTAGGACATCATAATCCCTCTTTAAACACTTGATACACTCCCTTCGTATCAAAGAAAAGCAAACATCAGACTCAGAATTCAAGTCCAGGCAATAGTTGATAGATTTAATTTGATACTGTCTTCTTCCTCTTGAATTTGTATGTTGTGTTACCTATTTCATAAAATCTGATAATGGCTTTCAGTTATGTTACTGGTATTTAAAGTTTCCTTCTGAACACATGTTTAACTTCAAAAGGTAATAAATTTAAAGAAAAATATACAGGGTGGCCATAAAGTTGATTGCACACAAACTTTATGGCCACCTTGTATGTGAGTAATGATATAATATTTTCAAAATTATGTAAAAATAATAAAAGTGTGAAGTGAAGCTATACATTTTGGTACATGTTACTTTATTCCAAAGAGTTTTTATTTATGTATAATCCTATAATTCATTACATATAAATTGCGTGCAATTTGTGTGTCTGTCTGTCTGTCTTCCTGTGTATGTGTATTTATAATGGCAGGATGAGTTCTATGATGGCCCCAGTATTCCCTGGCGTAGATACTCTGTATAATCCCTTACTTTTGAGTGCAGGCAAAACCTGAGAATATAATAGGATATCATTCTCATAATTATATTATATTACATGACATAATATAACAAAAGAGATTTTGCAGATAGAATTGAGGTCCCTGTCAATTGACTTTGAGCCGATCCAAAGGGAGATTATTCTGGGTGAGCCTGGCTTAATCAGGTGAGACAGTATTGGCTTTCCAATGGCCTAGCAGAAGCAAAGACTCATGTTGTTAGAGGAGGGAGGCCAAGTTGCATAAACTAAGAGCAGCATCTGGGAGCTAAGAGCTGTCCTCGGCCAACAGCTAGTGAGAAAACAGAGCTATAAGTCATACAGCCCCAGGAAATGAATCTGGTCAATAGCTGGTGAGCTTGAAATAGGATCCTGAGTTTTGGATGAAAGTGAAGTCCCAACTGACACTTTCCTTTCAGCCTAATGAGACAGTATACAGAGGACCCAGTTAACCTACATCCAGACTTGTGATCCATGGAAATTATTAGATAATAAATGTGTGTTATAATTGAATTAAAGATGGCAGCCAAGTAACAGCTTCCCTGCAACTGGGCACAGCAAGTCTGGGGAGACAAGACTCCAGGCATCTCTGGCTGGTGGGATCTGACTATGATCATCCCTTTGAGGATACAGGGAGCCAATAAGGGACTTCTGGACCCCAGAAGGAGGACAAAAACAGTGGAAAACTGGCAAGTGGCTGCGTGTGTTTGATCAACCTAATCACACCGGCAACCGTAAGTACAAGCAGCAGTGAGACTGCAAACTGGAAAGGCCTTACCTGTGAACTGTTTTGGTGTTCTTGGCCTTGGCACTCAAGTTGAGCTGCCTTGGGGAGAGCTTGAGCAGGAGTGTGGAGAACACTGGGCATTATCAGGACCCCACAATGAGCCACTGACCTGGGCGAAGTAAGCCATTGTGGAAGAACTGCTCGGGCAAGCTCTGCCCTCAGGGTCCCAGAGCAAGGAATGGGTGGGACAAAGTAAACTAGTGGCTGAGCAGCCTAAAGGCGGGGAGAGAGCTGCCTTACAGCCTTAATATTTAGGGGCAGAGTGAGACGGTTTTGGCACACTGAAGCCTTGGGCTGTTGCCCTGGGTAGAGTGCCCGGACATCACAGCTCATACCAACCTCAAATTCCAGGGCTTGGCACTGACTAGACTTCCATAAGAGCTGTGCAGCAACCCCAACCGGTGACCTGCACCCAACAGGCCTCCACATTCCCAGACTAGGAATTGCAGGAGCCATGCAACCCTGCATCCTCCCTCTTTTTGTCCTCCCAGTCTCCACACTAGCCCATTCATCTGGACAGGGACTTGGGTACCTGTGTGCCCTCTGGAGCCCTCCCTGCCTCTGCACAGAGCCCTTCTCCTAGCAAGAGACTGCTGGAGCCTTGGGCTCTCTGTGCCAAACTCACTGGGCACCAAGCATTTCCAGAACTGTGCGCACCACCCCCAGGCATGTTGCTGGATCTGAATGTGTCACACACCAGAGCTGCTTCCACAACCAAAACTCCCTAGCTAGAACAAACCCAGAGGAACTACACAGGGCCACTCCCTACAAAGATCCAGCAAAAAAAGAGTGATCCTGCTGCGGTCTAATCTTCGAAAGACACCTCCCCAACTCTGAGGACAGCCAGAAGCAACGGTGAAAAACAATCATGAGGCAAAATCAACAGAAAAACTCTGGCAATATGAATAATCAGAGTAGATCAACTCCCACAAGGATCAATGCGGCAGAAACAACCACAAGACCCCATGCCAAACAAATAGCTGAGATGTCAAAAATTGAATTCAGGATCTGGATAGCAAACAAGATCGAATTAGAATTTCAAAAGTTATCTCAAGAATTCAATGGATTGAAAGAACAAATGACCAAAGATTTTAACAAATTGAGACAAGAAGTTGCATCCCTCAAAGATTTTAGAAACACAGTAGAATCCCTAGTAACAGAATGAAGCAAGCAGAAGAAAGAATTTCTGACACTGAAGACAAAGCTTTCAAACGCTCCCAAACCCTCAAAGAAGAAGAGAAATGAAGAGCAAAAACAGACCACTCTCTCAGAGAGCTCTGGGATAATTCCAAGAAAACCAATATTCATCTTAAAGGGATCCCCGAAAGTGACGAAGTGGCTTCACAAGGCACAGAGTCTCTTCTCCATGAGATTATGAAGGAGAATTTTCCAGATATGCCAAGAGATTCTGAAATTCTGACAGCAGACAGTTTCAGAACTCCAGCACAACTCAACCCAAATAAGACATCCCCCAGATACATCATAATCAATTTCACTAAATTTAATATGAAGGACAAAATTCTGAAAGCTGCCAGACAAAAGAAAACTATTACCTACAAGGGGAAGAATTTTAGAATAACTGCAGATCTCTCTGCTGAAATCTTTCAAGCTAGAAGAGAATGCTCATCGACTTTTAATCTCCTAAAACAAAATAACTTTCAACCCAGGATCCGGTACCCAGCTAAACTGAGCTTAATTTATGACGGAGAAATTAAATACTTTAACGACATTCACATGTTGAAGAAATTTACCACAACTAAACCAGCTCTCCAGGACATTCTTAGACCTATCCTCCATAAAGATCAACATAATCCTCCACCACAAAAGTAAACCCACCCAAAAAATTTTTGATCACATTCCAGCTTCCACAGTTGCCAAAGCATTAAAAATGTCCACCGGACTCTCAAAAGGCTTATCAATATTCTCAATTAATGTGAATGGTTTAAATTGTCCTCTAAAGAGGCACAGGTTGGCTGACTGGATAGAAAAACTAAAGCCAGATATCTGTTGCATCCAAGAATCGCCTCTTACATTAAAAGACAAATATGGACTCAAGGTGAAGGGATGGTCATCTATATTCCAGGCAAATGGAAAGCAGAAAAAAGCAGGTGTTGCAATCCTGTTCACAGACGCAATAGGATTTAAACCAACCAAAATAATCAAGGATAAGGATGGACACTTCATATTTGCTAAAGGTAACACTCAATATGATGAGATCTCAATTATTAATATTTATGCACCCAACCACAA
>CAUYPK010039581.1:0-17159 GCA_963574355.1 Loris lydekkerianus | reverse complement strand
TCCAGTCAGCTAACCTATGCCTCTTTAGAGGACAGTTTAAGCCATTCACATTAATGGAGAATATTGATAAGTCTGGTGGAGTTTTGGGTATCGAGGTTTTCAAAGGTCCAGTGGACATTTTTAATTCTTTTGCCAGTGTGGAAGTTGTAGTTTGATCAGAAGTTTCTGAATGAGTTTACTTTTGTGGTATAGGATTGGGTTGGTCATTCTGGAGGATAGGTCTGAGAATATCCTGAAGAGCTGGTTTACTTATGGCAATTTTTTTCAACATATGAATGTCATCTAAGTATTTAATTTCTTCATCATAAATGAAGCTCAGTTTAGCTGGGTACAAGATCCTAGGTTGAAAGTTATTTTGCTTTAGGAGATTAAAAGTCAATGCCCACCCTCTACTTGCTTGAAAAGTTTCAGCAGAGAGATCTGCGGTCATTCTAATATTCTTGCCTTTGTATGTAATGGTTTTCTTTTGCCTGGTAGCTTTGAGAATCTTCTCCTTCATATTAACTTTAGTGAAGCTAATTGTGATATGCCTGGGGGATGGCTTATTGGGGTTGAATCGTGCTGGGGTTCTGAAGCTGTCTGCTATCTGAATTTCAGAATCTCTAGGTATGTCTGGAAATTTTTTTTTCATAATTTCATGTAGAAGGGCCTCTGTGCCCATTGAGGCCACTTCATCATTTTCAGAAATTCCTATTATTTGTGTATTGGTCTTCTTTGTATTATCCCAGAGCTCTCTGAGAGAATGATCCGTTTTTGCTCTCCATTTCTCTTCCTCTTTGAGAATTTGGGAGCGTTCAAAGGCTTTATCTTCAATGTCAGAAATCATTTCTTCTGCTTGGTCCATTCTGTTGCTGAGGAATTCTGCTGTATTTTTCAGATCTTTGAGGGCTGCAAATTCTTGCTTCAGTGTGTCTAAGTCTTTGGTGCTTTTGTCTTTAAATTCGTTAAATTCTTGAGACAACTTTTGAATTTCTCCTTGGATTCCTAATTCTGTTTTATTAATCTTGTCTGCAATCCAAATTCTGAATTCGATTTCTGACATTTCAGTCAGTTGTTTATGAATGGGATCTTCAATTACATCCACCATATCTTTCCTTGGGGGGGTTGATCTATTGTGGTTATTCAGGTTACCAGAGTTTTTCCACTGATTTCACCCCATGGTTGTTTTACTCCCTTTGATTTTTCCCCTGGGGAGTTATTGAGGGCCTGTACAGCATTGTGGCCTGAGAGACTGGGGCCATGTCTGGTGTGGTGTGGCTAAGTGGATATGTCTTATTTTTAGCTGGTTTCTGTAAAGCACTTACTCTGGGTCGAAGTCTCAGCTCTCTGAGTCGGCCCTGCCCTGGGAGCTTCCCGGGTCTGTGAGTCACTTCAAGCAAATCCTTTACTCAAGCGTGGTCTCCTCTGGTTGCCCAGGGAGACAGGGGGTGTGACTTCAGCCACCTCAGGGAACTGCTGCTCTGATGTGGGTCTCTCCCAGCCTCATTCCCATGCCCCAGAGTCAGCACTGACCAGCCGTAGATCGGGCACTGTCCATGCCCCGACAAGTCCCCCAAGTAGCTGGACTCCCAGGGGACAGGCCTCCAGATCTCAGAGTGGGGGTAGGGGTGAGGGTGAGGGAGTGCCAGGAACCCAGAGCCGCTGACCGTGAGCACACTCAGTTCTGCTCAGCTTTCTGCCTGGCTGCCCCGCCTCAGCTCAGGCCTCCAGATCCCAGAGTGGGGGAGGGAGCGCTGGGAGCCCAGAGTCACCGGCGGGGAGCTCATACAGTTCCACTCAGCTTTATGACTGGTTGTATTGCTTCCCAAGGAGGGCTGGGAGTTCAGAGTTGCAGGCAAAGGTTATTTACCATTTTATACAGTTTTATGCCTGGTAGGAGAACACCCTGGCACCCTAGTAGGGGAGGTAGGTCCAGATTTCAGTAGGTCTCTCCTGTGGAGTGTAGTGGGAGGGCCTTTGATTTCTGCCCATTTGTTTGTGGGGCTCTTAATCTGATCAGATGGGGGAGAGGGGACTCCCGTCTGCTTGGTGATGGGTTTTGTACCTTTTGTTTGCGTCCTTGTGGTCGCAGCTCTTCTCAGTGGGGTTGATGTGTGTTCTTCAACTTTCTCTCTTGATGCTGCTCAAATCCATAAGGTTACTTGCTAAATTTTCATCCCTTAACTCTCCTTCAGGATGGGACCCTCTGTGGAAACCTGGCTTCAGTCCGCCATCTTGCCTCCACCCCCTATATTCTTACCTTTACAGTAAGCTATATTCTTTCATGTTTTCATGTCATTTAGTATATTTTTATTTCAATTTGAAGAACTCTCTTTAGTATTTGTTATGAGAGAAATCTAGGAATGAAGTCCCACAGCTTTTATTTGTTGGGAAAGTCGTTATCTCTTCTTTATTTCTGAAGGATAGCTTTGCCAGGTGTAATATTCTTGCTTGGCAGTTTTTCATCTTTAAGCACTTTGAATATATCATCTCACTCTTTCCTGGTTTACAAGGCTACTACGGAGAAATCTGTTGATAGTTTTTTGAAGGTTCCTTGTGTGTGATAAATCACTTTTGCCACTTTCAAAATTCTTTACTTTTAAATTTTGAGAATTTTATTATAATGTGTTTAGGTGAACATCTCTTTATGTTTAATCTATTTTGAGATATTTTGGCTTCATGGATCTGAATGTTTATTTCCTTACCCCAATTTTGGATGTTTCTGTTAATAATCCTTCAAATAGGCTTCCCCTACCTTCCTATTTTTCTATTCCTTTTGTAACTTCCATATGCATATATGGTGAGAATAATGGTGTCCCATAAGTCCTGTAGGCTTTTGTTACTCAAATTCATTTTTCTTATTGTTATGCTAGTTATTTCAAATGACCTGTCTTTGCTCCCTGATTCTTCTACTTGAATAGGTCTGCTGTTGAAGCTCTGTACAGTTCAGTTATTGTATACTTCAGCTCTAGAATTCCTGCTTTTTTTTTTTTTTTTTTTTTTTTACAATTTTGATTTCTTTGCTGAATTTCTCATTTTGTTCATTTATTATTTTTCTGATTTTGTTTACTTATCTATTTATATTCTTATGTAGCTCACTGAGTTGTTTTAAGACAATTATTTTGAATTCTTTGGCCTTAGTCTGTGTAGTGTTGCTATAAAGGAATAGTTGAGGCTGCGTAATTCATAAAGAACATTTGGCTCATGCTTTTTCAGGCTGTACAAGAAGCATGGCACCAACATGCTTCTGGTGAAGGCTTCAGGTTGCTTCCATTCATGGCAGAAGAGGAAGGGGAGCTTTTGTGTATAGAGATCACACGGCAAAAGAGAAAGCAAGAGAGAGCAAGAAGGAAGGTGTCAGGCTTTTTTAAACAGCTGATTCTCATGGTAATTAGTTATGAGAGCTCTCACTTATTACTTCAAGTACAGCACTAAGTCATTCATGGGGGATCTGTTGCCATGACCTGAACACCTCACATTAGACCTCAGCTCCAACACTGAGCATCAAATTTTAACATGAGATTTTGGGGGGGGGACTAACAAACCAAACCAGAGTATATGATATCCTATTTTCCTGATTATTCATGATTCTTATATCCTAAATTAATGTCTGCCCATTTGAAGAGATAGTCAACATTTTAAGTCTTTACAGACTGGTTTTGACAGGAAAGCACTTCTTCAGGCAGTCTATCCAGAGATTCTTGGTGACATCTCTGGATGAACTTGCTGTTGGAGTCCTTAGGTGAGCTGTCCTAGTGCTTAGTTAATAAAACAGGTAGATCTGGCTCCAGTGTCCACAAGGTGTGACTTGGTACCTGGGTCTGTGAGTATGGTCCTGGAACCTTGGTCCACTGGAGCATGCCTGGAATTTGGGTCTGCATGAGTAGGCATTGATCTTGGGTCTTTAGGTGTCAGCCGGAAACCTGGGTCCACAGGTGCTGATCTGGCACTGGCACAGAGTTCAAACTTAAGTCTGCAGGGTGTTGGTGGGGCACTAGATGCTCTTGGAGCCTGGATACACAGGTGAAAGCCTGGAGTTTTGTGCCATAGGGGCTGCCTGAAAATTAGGGTAGCCTTGAAGCCTGAGTCTTTAGGGGAAAACCTGGAAGCTGGATCCATAGGAGTTTACAAGTCACTAGGTTTTTTCTGATGCTGGGGTGGGCCTGAGTTCTGGGTATGTAGGGGCTGGTATGGAGCCTTAGCCTACAGTGGCCATCATGTTGTTGAGGTAAGCATAGAGTGTGGATTCATGAGGGAAGGCCCCATGCTGGGGCAGGCTTGGAGCCTGGGACAATGAGGGCTGGCCTAGAGGTCAGGTCCATGGGGGCCAACTTGGCACCAGTATTCACTGGGTCAGGGTTGGTTAATAACTAAGTCAGGTGCTCACCTTACTCTCTTCCTCCAAGCAGAGGTTATCTCTTTCAGCACTGTGCTGCAGGGTTTCAGAGGAGGGATGACTAGGTAGTCTGAAACTATCCTTCTTACTGTCTTCAATGTATTTTTTATTATCTCTGTGCTCCACCCAGGTATTCATTTGGTAAGTGATTATAAATCAATCCTATATTGAAATAACTTTCTAAATTAAAATACTCAAAGTTTAAATGATAAGCCTACAAATTTAAGAAGAAAATGAATGCTTCACTTTCAGTAGTACAATTCAAGGCAAACATGCACAGTCCTGGGTTAGAATGAAAAATAAACACACCCCTTAGAAACCAAAACAAAGTTAGGCTGACTTCAATGTTAAGGATGTTATTACACAATTGGCTCTCTGTGTCATAACTGGAAGTGTGAGAACCTGTTTAATAAAAAGAAGCCTCACCTCCCTAGGAGCCTTGGGGAGGGAGGAAAACATGCAAAGTCATTTTTGTTTTTACCAAATAGGACTTTTGTAGTCTGATGACAGCCACCGTGCTTATGAATATCATAGGCCATACTTTATGGTACATTGTTTTATCTGTGTGCTTTCTGAACTGTGAGATTAAGAATGATAATATTTTAGACTTAGGACCATAGTTCCGTTTTCTAATCATTGCTTCTCTTACTTTTGAAAACTCTTTAAACAAACATTGCCAGAGGTCCAGAGCTTTTCCTCTATGTCACTGAACTGAACTCATAGGTCACTCAGCTTCATCAACAGAAGTAACATGTAAAGTGTTATTGAAGTTTTGTTTCTAGAAACTAGTCCTTTCTATCCATCTAAATGATTTTGAATTTAATCCATTTTTTAATTTGGATAATTCACTTTCTTAATTTTCAATATATTTTCACTGGTAGTTTTTTTGGTTAGCTTTTATTAAGGTGACAAAACAATTTCCTATAATTTTTAGATACATCTAAACAACAGTAGAATGAATTTGTTCACCTAATTGGAATCCATCACATTCTGGATGCTCCTGTGTGTTTATAATGATAAAGAGATGATAATTTTCAGGTGTCCTAGGACTATTGGTATTGAGAACTGGTCTTTGGATAGATTATATTTGCTAGGTTGTTTTAATGAGGCTACTCTGGCGGGCTCAACAAAATGATCACTATTTTTCAGAAGTCTGAGCTTTAACAGGCAGAGAAAGATGGTGTAGTGGGAATTTCTATAATGTATTGTGAATTTAACAAATTATTCAAAATATAATGCATCATATTAGTGCCAATTTGTTGTGCACATTAAGATCTTTACCCATGTGCTTTCATCTAACCCTCCCATTAACCTCGTACTGTATTTTTATTGAAGAGGTTAAAAACTTGCCTGATTTCATAGAATGAAAGTGTTGAAGCTGAACTTCAAACCCAGGTCTGATTCCAAAAACCTAGGCTTTAAGCCGTTGTCTTGTACTTAACCTTTTTAATACGGAAACCAAATAATTTTTGTTATTGAGTCTTACTAGGACACAATGATTTCCTTTGAGCCCTTTGGTAAATAAGTAAGAACTCCTTATCATAGGCCACTGAGGGCATTTAATGTTTTCTGTGGTTTTTTTACTTTCCTGATTTCCTTTTATGACTCTTCAAAACAGCAGATATGCACAAGTACATTACTGCTTTCAGGGAGAGAAGTATACTCTTGGTACTGCCTCCTTTCACTTATCACAAAGCACAAAATATGATCACGATCCCCCAGAGTATCAATTCCATTGCTAAATATAGCAAAGTTAGGAACAGTTATATAATCATCTTCATTACCATTAACATCAATAATAATAGTAGCTTTTATTGAACATACATTTTTTGATTGGCCCTATTCTAAGAAATTTATAAATATTGCATTTACTATTCAAAAAGTTACATAAAATAGGTCATGCAAATATTTCCAATTCATAGTGGAGAAACTGAGAATAAGAGGTTAAGTAACTTTGTCCAAGATAATGAAAAGAATCAGTGACTTATAGTTGGATATCCAGGGTTCACGTGCAAGTTTTGGTCTATTAACTTCTAACTACATAGCTTGGTTACATTAATATGTCTCAAGGCATATATTTTCACATTATTAAAATAATGTTTATTGCAGATAATTTTGAAAATATATAAAAGTATCAGGAAAAGGAGAACAATCACCTACTTCCTACTATGTGCAGAGTGTGTAGTATTTAAAAAACAGACTTTTAAAGAACTGTTTTAGATTTATAGAAATAACTTTAGAAGGTAGTATAATTTCCATATACCCCATATTTGATTTCCCATATTATTGATATATTATTCTGGTGCATTTATTGTAATTATTTAACCAATATTATAATATTAATACTTATTATTAACTAATGCCTATAGTTTTTTTCAGATTTCCTTCATTTTTTATAATGTCTTTTTGTCTATTCCAGGATCCCATCCAGGACATAACATTCCATTTAGTTTTCAAGTTTCCTTAATTTTCTCTTGGCTGTCACACTTCTCAGTTTTGAGAATCACACTTTGACAGTTTTGAGAATCACTGGTCAGGTATTTTGTGTGGTAAAATTTGCATAATGTTTTTCTCATGATTATATTATAGCTATAGGTTTTGGGGAGGATGCCTAAAGAGATAAAGTGCCATTTTTATCACGTCATATCAGGAGTCCCTATTATCAACTTGATGTTAAATTTGATCACCTGGCTGAGGTGGTATTTAATTTTCACACTTTAAAGTTAGTTTTTTTCTTCTTTTCCACATTTTACTCTTTGGAAGGAAATAATGACATATAGCCCATACTTAAGGAGTAGGGCCATGTACACAGTTATATTTACTACTTTTAAACATTAACATTATGCATTTTCTGTACTGTTATACACTTTGTCTTACCCAGTGACTTTTGCTTACATTTTATGACCCAGAACTATGTGTCACATGACTATTGCTATCTGTGTGGAAATCTGAGAAATATAGGTATTATCTATAATCATTAATGATTCCTCTAAAATGTGAATTCTTTTAATAAGAAAGAAGAAAAATTGCTATTGGTTTGTAAGCTAGCAGTATGTGTCACAACTACATCTCAGAGTTAGAAAAAATTGTGAATTGACAGATCCGCATCCGCCACTGGACAGTGGGCAGATGGCACACTGAGAACACGGTGAAATAGCAGCTCCGGAAATTCCTGCCCCAAAGGAATTTTTAAATAGTATATCTCAAAAACAACCCTGTTTAAGGATCTCCGAGAATGCGGCACACTTTAGACACTGGAGTCCACAGAGGACAGTCACTATTTTAATTCAGTCGCAACCCAAGGAAATGTTTTGGTACTTGGCAAATGCGCTGCTTCAAGCCTGCGTTTGGCGGTCATGGTGATTACTGCTTCTGGTTTCCTGAGGTTGAAGCATACTGTTTCCTTTCACTCCGAGACAGCTTGTTCTTGTATTTGTCACTATGCCATTGCTCATCCTGAGTTGGCTCCTTGCTGGGATTTCATAAGTTTATAGGAAGAGATGCAGGAAGATGAAAAACACTGAACTGGGGAAGATTAAGAGTAGGGTGTTAAGAGATGTGAACTATTTGTGGTTTTTTAAGGGTCACACTGAGCAAGTCAAGACATTTTACTTTTTAGATCAATCAGTAGCTGCTCCACTTTCTGCTATATGATGGTAAGGAAATGCACCTGTTGCTTTAAAAGGCTAGCGTTTTAGGTCACTGTGTTTGTAATGCATAGTAAGAGTTATATGGGGGATGGATGAGGAGCCAGGTGCACTCAGGTGGGCATTATAATGATCCAGGTGAAATATTATGAGAGAAAACAGGAGATTCATGCAAAAACACAGCTGAGACAGAAAGATTAGGCTACTAATTGGATGTATGAAAAGAAGGTGAAGAGAAAGCAGAGGAAGGAGTCAAAGATGATTCAGGCTTCAGGTCTCTGAGTCTGAGGAAACGGAGCTGCCACGAGGGGCAAGGTAACTTGTAGTAGTCTCCGTTTGGTGGTGGTAGTAGGAATGAGGTGTTCTGTGTCCTCCCACACACTTTGTGGAGGAGGTGGGGGATGGAGGCCTAATTAGGCTGGCTGCCACGACAGGCTAAGAGAAGGTCTGGTTTGGTTATCCAGTACTTAGTTGCAAACCTCTTCCCAATCACTTTGTGACAGCATTTGATTTAATTTTGGAGTTCTGATCCATTGGGCAATGTGAAACTCAACTCTACATTAAAATGCAGTGAGAATTTACATCTCCTCATTATCCCATCTCTTCCATATTCCCGAGCCTGAATTACTAATATCATATCTTCCAAATGTGAGGCAAATTAAGCTTCACATTTTCAAAGTTTCTTTCTTTAAAAAATTAAATAATGTTGCCTACTTTTCACATTTAAAGGAGTATCGTTTTATGCTTGCCAAACTGTAACCCAACTTTACCAGTCCACAATTTCTGATTAGTGTTGATCACTGTGGGAAAATTGCTTGTGTGGTAACCTACACGCATCATTCAATTCATTAATATATTTACTTTGTAGAGTGGCTTGCATTAGCGATTGCTGAACCATTCCTAAATGGTACAGTGTATTTAAGAGGCATGAAGATGTTTGATTAGCACTTGTATTAATTATCATTTCTTCTTCTTTTCCTTCTCCTTCTCCTTCTTTGTCCTTTTCCTCTTCTTTCTTCTTCTTCTTCTTCTTTTTTTTTTTTTTTGCAGTTTGGCCAGGGCCGAATTCGAACCTGCCACCCTTGGTATATGGGGCCAGTGTCCTACTCACTGAGCCACAGGCACTGCCCTTCCTTCTTTTTTGATGTCATCTAGTTACCATCTTCAGCTTGCCTGTCATTACCTAGGCTTCCATGTTTAAGTTAGTCCAATGAGTTGGTTTCATAGGGTGTTACTGAGGCAGGGAAGCTGAACTGGAGCTGGTTGTTTGCTTCTTTTCTTTCATCTCAACTTCCAATAGGCCTCTGTCCATGAGCCATGTGGGGGAGACCTACAGTATGCTTAGCTCCATCTCTACTGTGCACTGGGAATATAAAAAAGCTGACATTGATATCAATTAATTTGCTCTGTATCATCCTCCCTAGCCAGATGGCACATCAAAGCAGGATCCCACCTCACTTTGAGGACCTTTAATCTTTTTACTATGTAGCTTAGCTAACACATGTATGTATCTTAATTATTTAGTTGGTGGGTTTTTTTTTTCAGCTCTTAAGTCCTTTGATTATTCCCATTTTATAGATGTGAATACTGAGATCCAGAGACAGTAGTAAATCATTTGCACAGGGTCAAACACACAGGGTTAGTGTGGGACCTGAATTTGAGCACAGGCCTTTTGATACCCAAGCCCACATGATTAACAAGAACATGATATGGTATCATTGTGACAGGAGCAACACCCATTACACTGGCTCTGCGGCCTCCTGTACTCACAGAACCTCAGTTTTTTTTATTTATTAAATCAGAGCTGTGTACGTTAATGCAATCATGGGGCACCATCCACTGGTTTTACATACCATTTGACACATTTTCATCATGCTGGTTAGCATAGCTTTCTTGCATTTTCTTAGTTATTGTGTTAAGACATTTATATTCTACATTTAGTTAAGTTTCATATGTACCCTTGTAAGATGCACTATAGGTGTGATCTCACCAATCACCCTCCCTCCCCCCATCCACCCTCCTCCCCTCCCCACCCTCTCCTCTTTCCCCATATTCTTAGGTTATAACTGGGTTATAGCTTTCATATGAAAGCCATAAATTTAAGTGTTGGTTTTCTTTTGATCATTGTGATAGATGAGGTTGTTTTTAAGAATTCTATATTAACGTAGTTTTTATTGTCTAGAATGATAACACTGATGAGACTTCAGTCAGCCCTATCTGAATGCTGTGGTGGTCATGCCCAGCTCCATATTCTTGATTTTTTTATTCCACTGTTTCCTCTAGTAAAATTTGTGTATCTCAGTATTTGTAGAAACCAGAATGGACAGATTTTGATCAGTCAGGTGTGGACTGATGGTTATAAATGAGGATAAGGATTATCTGTTTGGCAAATGGAAAAGTAGTACAGTGAATTTAGTGATGAGATGCTTTTAGGTATAAGTAGATGGAAGATCAAAATGGCCCTTAAATAGAGAGCCGGAATAACTGTTGTCTAAAGAGGACTGCACAATTTAAAGATAGTAGTGGTTCTTAAGGGAGTCTGTTGGAGACAGTGTAGCATTATAGTAGTAAGGCGCACAGGCTGGAGCCAGACTCCTCTGTCTTTTTACTATGCCTTGAACATTGACTTGTTCTTTGCTCTTTGGCAGGTTCTATAAAATTTCTGAGCCTCATTGCACTTGCCTGTGAAACTGTAAGATAGTAGTTAACTACCTGATGGTGCTTCAGGTGCTTAATGACCTTTCTCTCTGTTCAGTATTATTATTAGCCACCATCAGTGTCTGTGACACATGAATTGCTCCACATGTTTTGGGGTGGTGGGTTTTTTTTTTGTTGTTGTTTGTTTTTAATTTAAATTTCAGATGAGGTTTAACTGTATTTCCAAGCTGGTCTCAAACTTCAGGGTTCAAGAGATCCTCCTGCTTTTGGCCTTCCAAATAGCTGGGACTACTTGAGCAGGCCACCTCGTCCTGCTGAACTGCTGCTCCACGTCCAATGAAGAGTTCTCAAATGTTTTCTAAGGTGTATTTGAATTATGCAAATTACGGTTTTTGTCTTTATTCCATCCCACCTTACTTACCACAGCTATCTGCAGGCAGATGGAAAAGTGTGGCTGTTTTTCTCTCTTGAGATTATTGAGTCACAGGAAGAACTCTGTGGTGTGTGGTGTGAATTTCCTCCTCAGAGGCTGCTGTGACCTGCTTGCATGGAATAACAGGAGTCAGTTGAGGTCGAACTTTGTGAAGACAGGGTGTTGGTGAACAGGTTATTCACACATTAAACATCTCCCTTCACTGGGAGAGGAGGGCTCTAGTGTTTAATGCTGAGATTCCTTGTTATCTCTGACAGCCTCATGTTCTTTTGAAGTGTAGAGTATGCTTTGTATGCTAACACACTTTATAAAACAAACTCTTAAAAGTTTTTGTTGAACTGTTAGGATAGTGCAGACTATGCCTTTGCAGGGATCTAAATGTTCTGTTTTGTTAAACAAGGAACTGCTGTTTTGGCCGTAGATAGTGTAAGACTCCCTAAGTTCAAACCCAGTTCTATTCCACTAGCTTGTATTTTAAATGTCAAGAATTATTAGAAGTCTGTGGATGTCAAAACCCAGTATGGTCTAGCTTCTGGATATGAATACACATTGAAGACAGTAAGAATTACTTCCGGCTTTTAAGTATTATGTTCACAGCTGAATTGTCTGTATTACTGTGTTCCTTATTCTTTTTGTTCTGAGTTACTTTGTTGGTAAAAAAAATCCCTGCCCTAACTCAAATTTGAAAGGAAGATAATCCCAAATGTACAAGAGTCTTGCTTGACAGACATACATTATTTCAAATTTGTTATTCAAGTGATCATCTGTAAGAATTAGAATTTTAAAGGCCTAAATAATTCTAACACATCCTTTTCACAAAAATGTCCCCTTCCCATCCTCCTATCTAATCAAAGCAAATCCAGCAACAAGCCACTTAGGTGTATTATCTCTCTTTGGATGAGATTTAGAAGCCTTCATTGACCAGTCTGTTGCAGAGTATTTTGTTGTTACAACCTGAGGGATTTTTGAGAAAGGAGAGGTAAATACTATTGTGAATAAATATTAGAGTTGGCATGACTTAAATGTACCCTGGTCACAGGAAGTAGAGAAGGGGTAAAATTGAGAAATAGAATGTTCCGTGGCACATTTGATCACCAAAATGTGGGAAATAAATGTAAAATAAATGTGAATTTATCTAGCCCAGGCGTTCTCAAACTGCGGCCCGCAGGCCACGTGAAGCGGTGTGAATTGTATTTGTTCCCGTTTTGTTTTTTACTTCAAAATATGTGCAGTGTGCATAGGAATTTGTTCATAGCTTTTTGTTTTAAACTACAGTCCAGCCCTCCAACGGTCTGAGGGACAGTGAATTGGCCCCTGTGTAAAAAGTTTCAGGATGCCTATTTAGGCTATCGCCTCTTTTAATTTACCCACATAGGGAAATTTCTGCTGTTCTGTCCTTCATATAGGTTGAGATGTCCTTCTGGTATCATTTTCTCTAGCATTTGCTTTAATCAATTTTAACATTTGTTTTTTTTTTTGCAGTTTTTGGCCGGGGCTGGGTTTGAATGTGCCACCTCTGGAACATGAGGCTGGCACCCTACTCCTTTGAGCCAGAGGTGCCGCCCTCAATTTTAACATTTCTAAAATAGGTGTACTCATTATGGATGAACCATTCAGATTTAGTATATCTGAGACGATCTTTAGAAATTTTACATCATACATTTTGTGATAATTGAAGAATCATTTGTGGTTGTAAGAAGTCTTTTTTTTTTTTTTTGAGACAGAGTCTCACATTTATTGCCCTGGGTAGAGTGCTGAGGCGTCACAGCTCACAGTAACCTCCAGCTCTTGGGCTTACGCCATTCTCTTGCCTTAGCCTCCTGAGTAGCTAGGACTACAGGT
The DNA here is from genome assembly GCA_963574355.1 of Loris lydekkerianus. Classification (NCBI taxonomy): domain Eukaryota; kingdom Metazoa; phylum Chordata; class Mammalia; order Primates; family Lorisidae; genus Loris; species Loris lydekkerianus. Next base: position 4,204 of record CAUYPK010039581.1, on the reverse strand, counting down.
CCCTACCACAACCCCCGGCTATTTGTTGTTGTTGTTGTTGCAGGTTGGCCGTGGCTGGGTTCTAACCCACCACCCTCCTTATATGGGGCAGGCGACCTACCCACTGAGCCATAGGTGCCGCCTGTCATCTTCATTTTTTGAAAGCTATTTTTTTTTACTGTGTATAGAATTCTGGGTTAATCGTAGTTCCCTGCCAGTACAGTAATGATAACTGCTCTGCTGTCCTCTGATTTGCATTGTTTTTGACAAAAAGTCTGCTGTCATTTTTAGAGTTCTTTGGGAACTACTGTTTTCCTGGTTTACTTTTTAATCTACTGCTGGTTTTGAGCAATTTGATAAAATGGGACATTTTTCTTCATATTCCTTGTGCTTGGGATTCACTGAGCTAATACATTCTGTAGATTTCATCTATTTTGGAAAATGAGGACCCATAATTATTTCAAATATTTTTTTGTCTGTTCCTCTTTCTCCCTTTGGGGCTTGATTTGCATGCTTATTAGTCTGTCTAAAGTTGTCCCACAGCTCACTGATGCTTTGTTCATGTTTTTCCTAGTCTTTTGAGGTCTTATGTTTTATCTTTAGATAATTTATATATACTCAGTATGAGATATCTTTTCACTTTAGGCATTGTTTTTGTATTTAGAAGTTAGATTTTGATCTTTTAATAATCTTTAGTATCTTTACTGATATGCTTAATTTTTGCTCTGACTTTTTCAAAGGTATAGAATAAAGCTAATTCTGCTATCTTCATTATTTATGGGTCAGTTAAAATGGACCCCCCCTTTTATCATCACTCATATTGTTTTTTTAGTTTGCATGTCCAATAATTTGTTTTGGATGTCAGGCATTGTAAATGTGCCTTGGGTGTGATACCAGAATTTTGCTCTTCAGTAGGGTCTTGGTCTCTGTGATTCAAAGAATGAATCCGGGGACCACAGATCAGTGGTAAGGTAGGATTTATTTACAGAAAAGAATACAGAAGTGCCAGAGCTCCTGGCAGAGAGAGAAAACCTAAGTCGGGAGAGAAAAGCTCTCTGCCTTTCTGTCTAGGGGTATATATAGTCACATGGGGCCCTTTGTAGTTACATTTAGCACATCTGGGACACTCAGTAGTTACATAGTAGTAACAATTAGCCAGTCTCTGTGACATATTTGGGATGCTCAGTAGTTACATTTACCTGTCTGGGAAGTGTTTGGGACATGTTCAGGACATGACTGGGACATGAATGAATGGATACAGTGCCTTTTATTCCCAGGCCTAGGAAACTTACATGAAATTGACTAGAAAATGGGGGGATTCCCTGTTCAGCCTAAGGTGCTGGTGTCTCCCCACCAGTCAGGCCTCTCTGGCTACTAGAGCCTCCTGCAGGGCCCCCCTGCCTACCCTCCAGCCCACTGGTCCTCTGTTCCTTGCTACTGAATCAATACCACCAAGGTCGAGGCAGCCGGTCTGGTCTGCTTGATACTGGTGTTTCAGGTTCTTGGTGTAGGCAAACCACTCGGTCAGTGGTAAGACAGGGTTTATTCACAGAAACAAAAATTACAAATTACAAAAAACCAAAGCTCCTGGCAGAGAGTACCCAGGAGGGGAACAAGCTCTCCTGCTCCCTCTTTGATGTCTGTCCTCGGGCTCTCTGCTCAGGGTTTATATAGTGCAGGGGGGTTGTTTTGCTGGACCTTGACTTTTAGGGCGTGGGTCCTTGTCAGTTATCGCCAGCTATCCAGTGACAGCTGTCCAGTGAACTCTCAGGTGTTGGAAACTTACATGAAATTCACCAGTCAGAAGTGCAAGGTGCCAGCCATGAAATTGATCAGCCAGAAGTGCATGGGGAGGAGACAGCAAGGCACCACTGCCCCTCCCCCCCCTCAGGTGTCAGCCTTCCAGCAAGCTGGTTCCTCCAGCCCTGATTAGAGGTAGCATCAACACCAACAGGGCTAAGGGGACAGGCCATGGCGCCACCTGTCCTACATCACATGCTGCGTGGCGCGCTCCCCCCCCCCCCCCCCCCAAGCTGGCTGGCCCCACTTGTCCTGTATCAGGTGGATGTGGGACATCTTTCTCTATATATTCGTGAGCTTTGTTCTGAAATCTGACCAAGCTATTAGGAAGCAGTTTGATCTGTTTGGTTCTTGCTTTTAAACTTTGTTAGATAGCATCTGAGCAGTGTTTACTATAGTAAACTTATAAGGTACATATTTTCCTTACAGAACCTTTAAGAGTACTTAATTTGATATTCTGTGAATGATAATGTGTATCAATTATACTAGGAGGAAGGAGCACTACATGGTGTCCCAAAAGTCACCCATAAAGTCACTCACCAGATATTGGAAAATTGTAGCTAAATGTACCTTGATTTAGAAAATACACTTTACACAATTTTACAAAGAGGTGACCAATGCATAGAGCATATTTGGCAACATTGTGAGAAGATTATTTTGTAAATCAAGGTACATTTAGCTATAATTACCCTTGTATTGCTCTCCCTGTGTGTGATTTGGGTGTTGTCTTTCTGGCAGTGTTTTTTTCCCTTGGGTAGTTTCTTTTTCTTTTATTTCTTTTTTTTTTTTTTTTATTGTTAAAAGTTATATTTTTAGAATTGGCCTGCTGGACTTTGTTTATATGATCCCAATTTTGTTGGCGACATCCAAAGCATCATAATCAGGAGCCAGTTGAACATATGACTTCTTCTCACCATCAGGCCTGATCAGGGTGTTGACCTTGGCCACATCAGTGTCATAAAGCTTCTTCACAGCCTGTCTGATCTGGTGCTTGTTAGCTTTGACAAGTGCAATGAACACAAGTGTGTTGTTGTCTTCTATCTTCTTCATGGCTGGCTCAGTGGTCAGGAGGAACTTGATGATGGCATAGTGGTCAAGCTTGTTTCTCCTGGGGGTGCTCTTCCGAGGATATCTGGGCTGCCTCCAGAGCCTCAGAGTCTTTGGCCGCAGGAAGGTGGGTGATGTACGGATCTTCTTTTTTTTGTGGCTGTGGATGCCTTTTAGCACTGCCTTCTTGGCCTTCAATGCCTTTGCTTTGGCTTCGGCTTTAGGAGGGGCAGGAGCTTCCTTCTTGGCTTTCGGCACCATCTTGTGAAAAGTGCGTATATGATTTCTAATGAGAAATCAGTTGATAGCCTTATTGAGGTTCCCTACACATACTGAGTGGGTTACTTGCTGCTTTCAAGATTTCATGTTTGCTGCTGGGCACAATGGCTCACACCTGTAATCCCAGCACTCTAGGAGGCTAAAGCAAGTGGATTGCCTGAGCTCACAGGTTGGAGACCACTCGGAGCCAGAGGGAGACCCCCATCTCTAACGGGCATTGCGGCAGTGCCTGTAGTCCCAACTAGTTGGGAGTCTGAGGCAGAAGAATCACTTAAGCCCAAGCGTTTGAGGTTGCTGTGAGCTCTGATGCCACTGCACTCTACGGAGGATGACAAAATGAGACTTTGTCTTAAAAAAAAAAAAAAATAGATTTTATGTTTGTGTTTGGCTTTTGTCCATTTGACAACAATGTTTGTTGGTCTAGTTCCCTCTGAATTTAACCTGCTTGAAGATCATTTAGCTTCTTGGATGTACAGGTTATTCTTTTTGAGCCACTGTGAATGAAACTTTTTTCTTAATTTCATTTTTGGATTATTCTTTGCTACTGAAAAACTTTTCCAGTGGAAACTATAAAACACTGACAAAAGAAATGAAAGAAAATGTAAATATGCAGGAAGATATTCCTTGTTGATAGATTGAAAGACTTACTAGTGTGAAGATGACAAATTAACCAAAGTGATATACAGCTTCAATGCCTATCAAAATCCCAACAGTGTCATTTCAAAAATGGAAGAACTCATCCTTGAAGTCATATGGAATGTAAAAGGGCCTAGATTAAATAAAACAATCTTGTCAAAGAAAAACAAAGTTGGGAGGACTCATACTTTCCCATTTCAAAATGGTTGTCCTTTCCAGGGTAGCTTTGGCTTCCATTTCTTTGATTCATTCTTTGACCCATTTTTCTTCCCACTTTTCTTCCATGACTGATAACATGAGCTTCGATTATTAAGACATTTCCCTTGGGTGGTGCCTATGGCTCAGTGAGTAGGGCGCCCGCCCCATATACCGAGGGTGGCGGGTTCAAACCCAACCCCGGCCGAACTGCAATCAAAAAATAGCCGGGCGTTGTGGCGTGCGCCTGTAGTCCCAGCTGCTCGGG
>CAUYPK010039578.1:0-33724 GCA_963574355.1 Loris lydekkerianus | reverse complement strand
AGTCTCCATCTTTCTTTAAGGCTGCATAATATTCCATGGTATACATATACCACAATTTATTAGTCCATTCGTGGATCGATGGGCACTTGGGTTTTTTCCATGACTTAGCAATTGTAAATAGGGCTGCGATAAATATTCTGGTACAAATATCTTTGTTGTGATATGATTTTTGGCCTTCTGGGTATATGCCCAGTAGAGGAATTACAGAATTGAATGGTAGGTCTATTTTTAGATCTTTAAGTGTGGAGAAAAGGGAACACTTTTACACTGCTGGTGGGAATGTAAATTAATACATTCCTTTTGGAAAGATATATGGAGATATATGGTGTCTCTTTCTTTATGTAGATCTCCTTTAATTTATTTATCCTGTAGTTACCCAGTTGGCTACTAAGGGAATAATGAGTATATAGCATTGACATCATGGATGCAATGGACAAACCAATGACTCACATCCTAGGGTGACAAAATAGAGTCATGCAAGATTTTTTCCCACTACACAGCAGGGAATGTGATTTAAAATGTATAAATTATTTTTGGAATTTTCCATTTAATGTTTTTAGACTGTGGCTAACCACAAGTAATAAAGCTGTGGAAAGTGAAGCCACAAGATGGGGAGGACTTCAGTGAACATGAGAGTGCGGATATCTCTTTGGCACACTGATTTTCTTTTCTTTTGATATACACCCAGAAGAATTATTGCTGGATAGTATGACAATTTTTTTTTTTTTACAATTTTTGATTGTCACGTAAAAGTTTTACATATTTGTGGAGTACAAAGAGATGTTTTGATACATGTATATATTGTGTAATGATCAAGTTATAGTATTATATACCTATTATCTTAAACATTTATCATTTGTTTGTGGTGAGAACTCAAATCTCTCTTCTAGCTATTTTTGAAATATGCAATATGTTTTTAACTATTGTCACCCTACTGTGCTATAAAACATGAGAACTTATCTAATGTAAAATTGTCCCCACTGACCAACTTCTGCCCATCTCCCTCCTTTTCTCCTCCATCTCTGATGATGATTATTCTATTATCAACCCCTATGAGATCAATATTTTTAGAATCCATATGAGTGAGATAATATAGAATTTGCCTTCCTGTGTCTGTATTATTTCACTTAATATACTGTCTTCCAGTTTCCTCTGTATTGTCACAAATGTTAAGATTTCATTTTTTAAGGTTGAATAGTGTCCCATTGTATGTAGGTATACCACATTTTCTTTCTTCATTCTTACACTGATGTAAACTTAGGTTGCTTTCTTATTTTGACTATTGTGAATAGTACTACAGTAAATGTGGGGATGCAGATGTTTCTAACATACTAATTTCATTTCCTCTGATATATACCCCATAGTGTGAATGCTATCATATGGTAGTTCTATTTTTAATATTTTCAGGAACTTCCACACTATATTCCATAGCAGCTATATCAGTCTGTATTCTCATCAACAACTATATGAATTTATATTTCATCAATACTTGTTTTGTCTTGCCTTTTTGATAGTAATCATCTTAACAGGTGTTTATCTATATGGTTATACAAATATCTCATCATACTTTTGATTTCCATTTTCCTTATGTTGCTGATGCTGAGCACCTGCTAATGTACCTGGTAGCTATTTTTATGTTTTCTTTAGAATAATTTCTATTTAAATCCATTGCTCAAAATAAAATATAGTTATTATTATTGTTATTATTATTATTATTTTGTTATGAGTAGCATGAATGTCTTAAGTTGAATTGTGTGTTTTTTATATGTGCTGTGGAAATTAATTATTTATCATAATTATATGGTTTGTAGACATTTTTCCCATTCCTTTTTGTTGACTTTTTCCATTGTGCACAACCTTTTAGTTTGATACCATCCTACTTGTGTAGTTTGACTCTGTTCTACCCATCTTGGATAGTCAATCTCACTTGGTGGTTTTGAAGCATATATTTAAAATTTTAAAGGATAAAGTACTTTTCTCTATATACTCAATGTTACCCTATATTCAGACAGTACCTCCCTGAGTATCTACTGAATATCCTATCAATTCAATGAAGTTTTTCTACTATGGCTGGGTAGAGAACCCCACTATCTCCTAGTTGAATTGTTTGGGGATTTTTGGCATTCAGTATTTTGGCAGTCATTTTTTTAAAGATAATGCTTCTTTTTTATACATATGTAGCTCAACCAAAGGCAGAACTATAATAGAACACTTTCCTTTGCTTTCGCACTGTTCTATAGCCCCACTAATTGAGCATCTTCAACCAACCATATAGTCAATTAATGGAAGAAGTAAATTCATCTGTTTTTTCTTGTGTGTGTGTTTTCTAGTTGGATAGGAACATAAGTAGACTACTAGTTACTTTCTTATGACCAGAAGTAAAAGTCTTATATTAATTATTATTTTAAATATTTAGATATGCTAAAAGCTATCACTGTCAGCAGCATTTATATTCTTTTCCAAGTCTCAAGAAGTAAGCCTGTCAAATATATTGCTTCTAGAAAAGTTATTATTAATCCCAGGATGTATTTTTACTGCATTTTTTTACTCCTTTTTACTCATTCATAGGAATGTGGAGGTAATAGCTGTTGTGATCCTGAAAATTGTGTGCTCAGACATGGAGCACAATGTGATATAGGACCATGTTGCACAAACTGTCAAGTAAGATTTAAATGTATTAACCTCTTCCAAGTATGTAAAAAATGATGTGAATAATACTTTTTGATACTTAGATTTATAGCTGTAAGTCAAAATATAATAGTTTTGCAGATAAACAAAAAGTTAATATATTTAGAATCAGATTTCTGGTTTTGTGAACTTTTCCTGTATTTTAGGGCCTCTTTCTAAGGCCAATATTCTCACTAAATTGAGGCTGTTATTTTTTAAGCCTTGATTGAGAACTATTGTAAAATTCTTTAGTATGTAATATCTGCACTGAGAGGAATTATTATTCTTTAACCATATCTTAAATTCATATTATTATGAATAAAAATGGAATTATTGGTTATATTAAGTATTTGTATGTATGTAGTGGAAAGATATAGCAATTTTCCATAATTGTATAAGGAATGAAACTCACTATAAGTAACATTTTCCAAAAGGTGCATGTAGCACAAAATTTAAACTCCAAACTTTCAAAAATGGTTACACACACACACACACAAAAAAAAAAAAAAAAAAAAAAAAACCAGACCAAGTTCAGTGACTCATACCAGTTGTCCTAGTATTTTGGGAGGCATATCTTATCTCATGTTCTAGTTGCTAACATTCAATTTATGTTTTAATATAATCAGCATAACAATTTATATAAAAAGAATTAATTGACATTAATTAACATATAGATGAAAAGTGCAAATAATTAACATAGATTTGAAATAAATATTGATGAACACAACAATCTTATATAATTTAGCTTTTATTTTTTTTATTTTCTAATTTTTGTTAGTTTGCAGGCACAAATGTTGAATGTAGGCCCAAAGCACATGCTGAATGTGATGTCAGTGAGTTTTGTAATGGATCCTCATCGCTGTGTGTTCCTGATATAACTATACAAAATGGAAATGGATGCCAAAATAATGCATATGTTTGTTTTAATGGTGAATGTTCTGATCCTGATAAACATTGTGAGTCTATATATGGAAAAGGTAATGTCTTTTTGTATCATGTAAATAATCGACTCTCAATATTTTAATTAACATTATCAGGATAATAAGCAATATTTCTATCTATGGTAAATTTCCCCATCTTTCTTGAAGAGTAATTAGCAAATAAAAATTGTATGTTTTTATTGCATTTTATTTTTTATTTCATAATATGAATGTGGTGCAAATGTTTTTGAAACATGTATCACTTGTATAATGCTAAAGCCAAAGTTTAGTATGCCTGTCAAGAGAGTAGTTTACTTTGTACCCACTGGGTAGTTTTTATCCCACATCCCACTTCCACCCTGCTCACTTTCTAGTGTATGACTATGTGTACCTATCTTTTAGCTTTCTTAATGGTGAGGACATGTGGTATTTCTTTTTCTATTTCGAGATGCTTCACTTATGGTAATGTTCTCCAGTTCCTTCCAAGCTACTTGCAAAAGACATTATTTCATTCCTTTTTATTGCTGAGTGGTACTCTGTGGTTTATATATACCAATTTCTTTGTCCACTCATAAACTGATGGGCACATAAGTTGACTCAATATCTTTGCAGTTGTGAATTGTGCTATGATGTATATACAAGTGCAAGTATCTTTTTGATATATTGATTTCTTTTCCTTTGGGTGGATACCCAGTAGCAGGATTGCTAGATAAAATGGTAGGTCTACTTTTAGTTCTTTGAGAAATCTTCATACAGAGAGATTGCACTAATTTAAGTTCCACCAACAATGCATAAATTTTCCTTTTTCATGGAATCAATTTCATCATCTATTTTTTTTAATTAGTCCTATATTACATGGACCTGTATAATATTGTGCTCCATGTCTAAATACACATTTTAATTTAGAGGTTGCACTAATTTAAGTTCCACCAACAGTGTATAAATGTTCCTTTTTCATGGAATCAGTTTCATTATTTATTTTTTTTAATTAATGACCATTTGGATAGTTGTAAGTTGCTATCTTCTTGTAGTTTTAATTTTCATTTCCATGATTATTGGTGATGTTGGGAATTTTTTATATGTTTGTTGGAGATTTGTCTGTCTTCTTTTGGAAAAAAAAAAACCCTCTGTTTATGTTCTCTATCCACATTTTGAAGTTTTTTTTGTTTTGTTTTGTTTTGTTTTTTTCTTGCTGATTTCTCTATTCATAGATTCTTGGTATTTGTACTTTGGCACATGTATATTTTGTGAGTATGTTGTCCCATTCTATAGATTCTCTATTTACTCTGCTGACTATTTGCCTTGTGTGCAGAAACTTTTAAATTTAATTAAATCAGACTTTTTTATTTTTCTTGTTGCTAAATATGCCTTTGGGGTCTTTGTCATAATTTCTATACTTAGGATGATGTCTAGTAAGTTTTCCTATGTTTTCTGCTAGAATATTTATGTTTTCATGTCTTATATTTAAGTCTTTAAGTAATCTTTACTTTAGTTTTTTTTCCTTTTTTAATTAATATTAAATCAGCTGTGTACATTAATGCAATCATGGGGCACCATACATTGGTTTTATAAACAGTTTAACACATTTTCATCACACTGGTTAATATAGCCTTCCTGACATTTTCTTAGTTATTGTGTTAAGACAATTATATTCTACATTTACTAAGATTCACATGTACCCTTGTAAGATGCACCACAGGTGTAATTCCACCTATCACCCTCCCTCCGCCCATTCTCCCCTCCTTCCCTTCCCTCTCCCCCATTCCCCATATTCTTAGGTTGAGACAGTCTTACTCCATTGCCTAGGCTACAGTGCCATGGCATCAGTGTACCTCACAGCAACCTCAAACTCTTAGGTTCAAGTGATCCTTCTGCCTCAGCCTCCAGAGTAGTTGGAACTACAAGGCACCCACCACCACACCTAGCTAATATTTTTTTTCTTTTTTTTTTTTTTTTTTTAATAGAGTCAGGGTGTCACTTGTTTCTCAGGCTGGTCCTGAGTTTGGGGTATCCTCCTACCTTGGCTTCTCAGAGTACTAAGGTTTCAGGCATGAAATTAATTTACTTTTTATATATGGCAAGAGATAAGGTTCATGTTTCATTCTTCTGCATGTAGCTATCCAGTTTTCCCAGCACCATATTGTTTCTCCAGTGTATGGTTTGACTGCTTTGTTGAAAATCAGTTGGTCATAGCTATATGGTTTTACTTCTGGGTTCTTTATTCTGTTCCATTGTTCTATGTGTCCACCTTTATAACAGTACTATGCTGTTTTTGTTGTTATAGCCTTGAAATAATTTGAAGTCAGGTAATGTTATACTTCTAAATTTGTTGTTTTTGTTTAAGATTGCTTTGGCTGTTAATGTAAAGTTTGGCTATGAATTGATCTGGCCAGGGATCTGGCCAGATATTTGTTGTTGTTGTTGTTATTGGGAGATTTTTTTTTTTTTAATTACTGTTTCAATCTGACTACTCATTATTGTGTGTACACATTTATTATTTCTTCCTGAGTCAGGCTGGGGAGGTTGTATGTATCCCAAAATTTATCTTTCTTCTAAGTTTTTGTTTTGTTTGTATAAATATTTTGAACTTATTTGGTATCAGTTAAAAAGTTTTCTTTTTTCATATCTGACTATGTTTGAGTCCTTTCTCTACTACTTCTGGTTAATCTTTGTAGTAGTCTATTGATTTTATATATCTTTTCAAAGAATCAAGATTTTGTTATGTTGAGTTTTGTATTTTTTTAATTTGTTTCTTTAATTTTTCTCTGTGATTTTTCATTTATTTTCATCTGCTAGCTTTGTGGTTTGGCTCATTCTCTCTTTTCTAGTTCTTGAGGTAGGACATGTGTTTGATAGTTTGAGATATTTCTGTATTTCTAATTTAAGTAACAAAGTTACAAACTTCCACCCTTGGCACTGCTTTACTCTACCCCATAAATCATGGACACTTGTGTCTTCTTTTTTTTTTTTTTTTAATTAAGTCTTTTGTACATAGATCATAAATACATTTATGCCAATTTCAGTGTGTTAATTATTTATACAAATTGGAGTGCTTACATCATACTAATCAACATAGATTTCACCTCATTTACCCAATTATAGCATTAGAACATTTGTGTTCTACACATGATAGATCAAGCTTGTACTTAAAATGTACTCCATATTTGTGGTCCCCCTAGTATCCTCTACTATCCCTCCAACTCCCCCTCCATCCCTCTCCCTACCCTTCCCTCCTTCATCCTAGGCTAAAGTTGTGTTTCATTTTTCATATGCAAGTGTGAGATAATATAAATTGATTTCACAGTAATACTGAGTACATTGGATACTTTTTTTTTCCATTCCTGAGATACTTCATGAAGAATATTTTGTAGCTCCATGAATGTAAACATAAAAGCAGCAAAGTCTCCATTTTTTACTGCTGCATAATTTTCCATGGTGTACATATACCACAATTTATTAATCCATTCATGGGACCATGGGCACTTGGGCTTCTTCCATGACTTGGCAATTATGAATTGAGCTGCAATGAATAATCTGGTGCAAATATCTTTATTGCCAAATGATATTTTGTCTTTTGGATATACACCTAGAAGAGGAATTGCAGGATCAAACAGCAGGTCTGCATTTAGATCCCTGAGTGTTCTCCAAACTTCCTTCCAAAAGGAACATACTAGCTTGCATTTCCACCAGCAGTGCAGAAGTCTTCCCTTTTCTCCACATCCATGCCAACATCTGTTGTTTTGGGATTTTGTAATGTGGGCTACTCTTACAGAAGTTAGGTGGTATCTCAGAGTAGTTTTGGTTTGCATTTCTCTGATGATTAAAGATAATGAGCATTTTTTCATGTGTCTGTAGGCCATGCGCCTGTCTTCTTCAGAGAAGCTTCTGTTCATGTCTCTTGCCCACAATGAAATGAAATCACTTGTTTTTTGCTTAGTAAAAAGTTTGAGTTCTCTGTGGATTCTGGTTATTAAACCTTTGTCAGTAGTATAACTTGCAAAAATCCTTTCCCATTATGAGGGCTATTTGCTTTACTTAGTGTGTTCTTGGCAGTTCAGAAGCTTTTTAATTTGATGAGATCCCAGTAATGTATTTATGATGTTGCTTCGATTGCCCGGGGTGTCTTCCTCATGAGGTATTCTCCCAGGCCATTTCTTTTTTTAACTGTTTCCCCTGCACTCTCTCTCTAAGAATATTTATAGTTTCATGTCTTAAGTTTAAGTCCTTTCGCCAGGGAGAGTCACTTTTTGTTAGAGGAGAAAGGTGTGGATCCAGTTTTAGTCTTCTACAAGTTGCCAGCCAATTCATCCAGCACCATTTATTGAATAGGGAATCTTTTTCCCAATTTATATTTTTAATAGGCTTATCAAAAATCAAATGAAGGTAAGTGTCTGAGTTCATCTCTTGGTCTTTAATTCTGTTCCTCATACTTTTTAAACATATTTTAAATATTCTAAAATGAGTACATATTATTTTAAAATACAAATAATTTATTCAATAAGAGAATGCATTTGAAAGCACCTTAGATGCCAGTCCAAAATTTAGTCTAATTTAAGCAGTATTTTCCATAGTATTTAAAATATTTCTAGTAAAAACACCAACAGAAAATTACTACAAAAGTCTAATTTTCAAAATTACCATGGGCTTGCAAGAGTATTCAACCTATTGTCTTTTCTTTCACTCGCTGGAAGAAGAGTTGTCTCAGGCTACACGTTAAATTTACAAACACTAACAAAAGCAATGGAGGTAAAAATAAAATATGGTCCATGTACAATTTTTGCAATATTCAGAACCACACATAAACAAAATAATCCTCAGATAATCAGCATTCAATACTGGAGCCACTAGTTGGATACTTCTGAAAGCTATTCCTCAAAATGTGTATGCTAAGTTGGTTATAATTTCCATTTCAAAGTTTCCATTTACCAGAAATAGCCTTTTACATTTAGCATATGCGGATTTCTGTGTGGAAGCTGAAGTCCTGAGGTAACCCAACTACAGAGAGTACTAAAAGGTTCCTCTATCCCCAGGGCAGTGCCTCTCTACCAGGATCCTTGGAGTCACATAGACTCTGCCATCGTGGGATTTCGCCAAGAAAATTAAATGTTGTCTATCAAAGCTACCAATCACTGGTCAGCCTGTGGTGTTCTACATATGTTCAGCTTTCACACTCTGAAAATCATAACACATCTTGTCATCTTCTTTTCCTAGACACAGAGACACACACTTCAATTAGATCAACACCTCTAAGAAATCAGTCCTGAAACCGAATAGTACTAATACAAATGTTTTCTTTCTCATTTATTCCTTTGACTGATGGCTTGAATTCTGTAAATGAATTTGCAGAATACCACAATAAACTCTGTGTAATTTGTACATTGTCTAATTTATTCTGTGTATAAACTGTGCATTGAAAACAAATTTAACAGAAGCTTCAAAATTGGAAACTAAGGATTAATGTGCATATTAAAACTTAAGTTTCATTTTCTATATTTAATCATTACTTTTAACAGTAAGAGCTGATGTGAATCTAAACTTACTTAAGCACTCAGGCTGAGAAATGTATTTATGTATATTAAATAATGGTATAGAGCTATGTTGAAAATAAAGAAGATTTTTATTCTCTGACCTCAGAATACATTAAAATATATAGTTGTCTACCCAAGAGCCATCTTTCAGAATAACAAAATATTCCATTTTGATGAAAATTCTAGTTTTGTAAAATAGCATTATTGTCAGAAATTATGTGAAAACTCACATTGCCATGTGTAAAACATCTTATATTTAATATAGAACCATCTCTGGGAGAAAAATGAAGTAAAAAATTAAAGTACTTTGTGGAAAAGCAAAGCTTGTTCTTAAAAGCTCTTACTTTAGTGTGCACGAATAATTAGCCAGCATTGTAAGCCCTATGTTTAGTGGAGGGATATTAGTTTGAATCCAATATTTGCACTATTATTCGAACAAGGTTTTTTGCTCTTCACTATGCAATCTCGAAAATAAGTCTATTATTCTTGGGTGGTCATTGTACATATAGCTTCAAGTGTACAAAATATAAAAAGCATGCATGAAATATGCCTGTATATTAAATTAACATCTTGCAAAAACCCCTCTCGAAAATCCAGATGCTTATATTGCTTTTGACAGATTGTATGCGATAAAAGTTTTAACTTTAAAGCAGGGGCCCTCTGTTTCTGTTTTCAAGTTAAAAATAATGAAAGGAAAACACACTGAAATTCCCACATTATTAAATAAAACATTTCAGTGGCCAAGGGCCAATCATTGTCACGCCATGAACAAATGCCTCATGGTAATATGTTCCATAACTGTTTGTTAAAAACTACCAATTTTAACACATTTGCACATGATTAGACACCATAAAAAGTTGCTTATTGAAGCCAGTGTCATAACACTGTTGCTCATGCCTAAGGCGAGGGAAACTTCAACGCAAACCTGAACAAGAAAGGTAGTGTGAAATAAGTTCCACGTTATAAAAACAGAACCTTAAGTAGTTTTGCCAAATGGCTGAGTCCATTCAATGGTCAGAAGTTCATAACACCACCATCATGAGATTAGGCATGGCTAAAAAATGTTAACTGAAATTTTGTAAGCAATTAAAAGTACAAAAATGAAAGATTTAAATTCATTTTTGAAAAATATATTTGACCTCAGATGTGTCTGTATTCAGAAAATAAATGCTTTCTAGAAAGAATTTGTGTTTTCATAATCTAAGTGAGATTTCCCCCCAATAAAGAACAAAACCAAAAGTAAAAACCTCTGTTATATTTAGCAATTGTCATGCTAAAAAACAAAGCAAGAAGCATTTCTCAAGTTTATAATAATATGGTCAGAAATGATGACTTTATAGAAACCAAACAATTAAAAAGTGAAAAAACTAATCCAAAATAATATTCTGGTGGCAATTTGGTTAACCCTTTGTTGACTTGGTTACAATTTGTCCTCAATTTTATCTACAGTTTGTCCTCAATCCTTACCCACAATTCTGAGATGCTGAAAAAAAAAACCACACACACACACCACAAAACACTTATTTTTAAGCTTGCAGAATTAGCATTTGAGATAAAAACTGTCCTAAACTGACCAGAGGACATTTATTGCCTTTAATTACATCACACAATTGTCTTTAATTAACATACAATTTTCTGCAGAAAACATACATGTTAGATTAAGGATTACTTTCTTTACCTTCACTGAGAGTGTTATATGATATAAAATATTTGCCTGTGTTATGTTTTAAAATGCCAAACAATTCTGAATGCAGTTTACATATCCCCATGGGTTTTAAAAAATGAATGGTGGACCAGTATATAAACAAAAGTGACATGATTGGCCCAAATTTATATATCTTGTAGAATCAGAATAAGTATCCCTAAAACTAAAGTTTCATCCTTTCCAGTTTAGGGATTGATTTACTACATCATACTGCATTCCTATGTGGGGTCCAGAGAAACATTGTCCAATAGGAATATATCTGCCACATATGTACTTAAACATTCCTAGGGGCCACATAAGTTCATTATAATGAAATATTTCATTTAACCCAGTATATTGAAAATATTTTTTCAAAATAAAATCAGTATAAACAAAATTAATGAGACATTTTGCCTTCCTTTTTATATTAATTAAGTCTTCAAAATTTAGTATGGTTTTGTACTGAAACCACATCTTACTTTGAAGTAGTTGCACTTCAAGGGCCTCACAGTCATGTGACAAATGGCTACCATGTTGGATAGTGCATGTCTAGAATGTCTAGAACTGTAGAAGGAAGATTACATTTCTCTATAAGTGTAGTCTCCAGACAAAAACTGACAACTCTGGCAGTATTAAATAGGGAGGCAAATTGACTATTATTGTTCTTGATTGTTACTTCTATTATTATAACTATTGGAATCATTGAATACCAATATTTACACAGTTAAGATGTACTCATGCAATCTAAGTTTCCTAGGTTTACCAAAACAAAGCACTACAACTGGATGTTTAAAACAACAAAACGTAACATCCTGCAGTTCTTGAGGCTTCAAGTCTGAAATCAAGATGTCCACAGGCCTATATTCCCTCTGAAACCTGTAGAAAAATCCTTCCTTACTTCTAGCTTCTGGTTGTTTCCTGCAATCCCTGTATTCCTTGGCTTTCAGCAGCATAACTACAATCTCCATCTTCATTGTCACATGACATTGATTGCAGTAACATTGATTGCAGTAACAACCACTAACAATGATTGCATCAGTCGTATTGGATTGGGGCCAACCCTGGTCTATTATAAACGTATCTTAACTAATTACATCTTTCAAAATCTAATGTTCAAATAAGATCACATGCTGAGGTACTAGGGTGTAAGATTCCAATATATCTTCTTTTGAGGTGACACAATTCAAGCCATAATAGCAGGTGTTTGTAGTGTCAAACATTTATAACAATTAATAATAAACTGATAGGAATATTTCCTTATAAGGGAGGAATATTCATTTAATTAATCCAGAACTTGTATTAAATAATTAATAGAGATTTAACATTGAAAAGGTATTATGCATACTCATTTTAAAATTACACAACAAAGGAGAAATATTTTTAGATTTGTATGGCAGATCTTTAAAAAGCCTTATTATTGAATCTATATTTCTGAGACTATCTGAATGCAATTGATCTGTTGAATTTTTTACTAAGTAATACCTAGATATTTAGAGCTTCTGGATTTCTAAGAGATGGTGTCTCACAAAGTTTTGTCTATACATATTCCACAGTTAAAAGTATCATTAACCTTAATCAATAGTGCTATTTCTGTCACTTAGGAAATGAATCACATGAACATCAGTTTCTCTATCTGTGAAAAGGAGATTTAAAAATTTTACACATTTATTATAAGTCTAAAGTAAGGTAATGTATACACTTAAATTAATTGTGGTACATTCAGTTCATCTATCCCACTATATCCAAGGTATATCCTTTAGGCATATGCAGAAAAAGAGAAAGAAAAGAAAGAAGAAAGGGGAAGAGAAGGAAGGGGAAGAGAGGAGAGTACAAGAGAGGAGAGGAGAGAGGGCAGGGAAGGAAAGAAGGAATGAGGGAGGGAGAAAGAGAGAAAAGGAAGAAGAAATAGAAGAAAATGAAAAAAATTTTGTCATGGAATTGCGGTGTTTTCTCTCCTCTCAAATGCTGTTCCACTGGTTTCAGCAATTGGAGTCCTATTCCTGTTTCAGAAAGTGGACATTGTCTCTATTTTCTCCTCTTTTAGGTGTAAACACCATATATTTAAAAGTAGAGCTTTTAGGGGAAAAAGGGTTGAGTTTCTGATATAAGGAAAGCCTACATTGGGGTTTGGAATAACTTCTGATTTATGGACTCTTGTCCCTTTCAGAACTCTGGGCTTCCGAGCATTTCAAGCTCTTTTTGGGTTTATGCTTCCTTGAAACTGGATAAGCCTGCATGGATTCACAAGAGAGTGAAGTGTCTTCCTTGGGCCAGTGTTATTTTATTCTTAATTCATTTTTTTCTCTTAATCTGGTAGGATTCAAATACAATAAAATGCACAGATGTGAAGTGTCTACTTCATTGCGTTTTGATAAATACACACACTCATAAGACCTCCACCCCCAAGAAGATATAGAGCAGTTCCATGAATTCAGTTAATACCCTCCAAGGGTTTTCAGTTAATTCTCATATGCTGCATATGGGCATTACTTCTCTGATTTTGATTCTCATAGTTTTGTTTTGCCTGTTCTAGAATTTTATGTGATTGAAATTATTCAGTATGTAATTTTTGTATCTGACTTCTTTCACTTAATGTCATATACAAGATTCAGTATATCCTTCGTGTATCAGAAGTCTATTCTTTATTGCTGAATATGTGCGTATGTGTTACATTTATATGGATAAGACAATTTGCTAATCCGTTTCCTTCTCATGAGATTTTGCTGTTTCCTGTTTTGAGATTATAAATAACACTGTTATAAATATTTTTACACAAGTTTTTCTTATAGACAAATATTTTTACTCCTCTTGAGTAAATATCTCCTAGTAGAATAGTTGTTAGATATATACTTAGTTTTATTAGGAACTGCAATATATTTTTCTAAAGTGGTTATATTGTTTTAAATTTCTTTCACAATGACTGAGAATCTAATTTTTCTCCATCCTGATGAACACGTGATGTTATTTCTACTTCTATTTTAATCATCTCATTGTGATTTTAATTTGTATTTACTTATGGTTACTTTCATTGTGGGTCGATTCATGTGCTTTTGGCCATTTGTATATCCTCTTGAGAGAAGGAGCTGTTAACATCTTTTACCGATATTGAATTAAATGTTACTGAATTGGAGGACCTCTTTATATATTTTGAAGAGAATTAATATGCTAAATATAAGCACTGAGATTATTTTCCTCAAATCTGTGGTTTGCCATTTTATTTCCCTAGTTATTTTTCTTTTAGAGTTTAGAGTTTTAATTTCAATAAAGTATAATCTATCTGTTGTTAATGTATAATGCTTTTGTGTCCTAAGTAATATTTCCTATGCCAAGGTTAAGATACTCTCAGTTTTCTTCTAAAAGATTTATAGTTTAGTTGTTATGTTTTGATCTCTGATCTAATTAATTTAGAGAGGTGTGGGACAATAAGTATAAGTATGGCTTCTTTTTGTTCACAGAGTTTTATTTATTTATTTATTTATTTTTGAGACAGAGTCTCATTATGTCGCCCTTGGTAAAGTATTGTGATGTCACAGCTCACAGCAACCTCAGACTCTTGGGCTTAAGTGATTCTCTTGTATTAGCCTCCCAAGTATCTGTTACTACAGGCACCCACCACAACACCCAGCTATTTGTTTGTTGCAGTTGTCATTGTTTTAGTTGGCTTGGGCTGGGTTCAAACCCGCCAACCCTGGAGTATGGGGCGGGTGCCATAACCACTGTGCTACAGGTACTAGCCAGTTCACAGAAATTTTCAGAGGTCCTTGCAGCATCTGTTAAAAGAAGTTTATTTATCCCATTGTGTTATTTTGGGTGAAAGTCAATTGATTATATATGTGTAGGTCTGTGTGTAGATTTTTGCTTTTAATGTTCCTTTCATTTACTTCTCTCTTTTTAGGTCAATGCCACATTCTCTTATTTATTGGAACTTTAAAGTAAGCCTTCCAAACTCTAAAATTCTTCCATTTTTTTTTCTTTCTTAAAATTGTTTTGAGCTATTTATGTTCTTAGGCATTTCCAGATAAATTATAGAAGCGGATTGCCATTTTTAACAATTTCAAAAAAAGCCTACTATTATTTTGATTGAAATAGGTTGACATTATAGATAATTTGGGAAAAGATGATACTCTTAACAATATTGACTATTCCAATCAATTAGAATCTTACATTCTTCCATTTATTTGCATGTTTTTATTTTCTCTCCAAAATTTTCGTTATTCCAGATTAGAAGCCTTATACCTTTGTATTTACTGTATCCCTAGCTATTTTATATTTTTAATGCTGGTATATAAGAAATTAACATTTTTTCTAATTTTTTCTTTTCACATTATATAGAAATATATGCATATTTTGACATTGTATAGTATGAACTTGATAAATAATATATCTGTTATGCTAGGGATTTTTTTAGATACCTGAAGATTTTCTATATAATTAATCACATTGTGTGAAAATATAGATAATATTATTTCTTTCTTCTCCAATTATTTTTTTAAACTTCTTTTTCCTAAATATAGCACCAGTTATTGTCTCTGTACAATGTTGAATAAAGTGGTTATCTTTTCTTCCTTATAGTAAATCATTAATAAATCCTTTTTTCTCTTAATAAATAATCTATCATTATGGAATATCGTCTATAAGGCTTTTGTAGATGATCTTTTTCACACTCCAGAATTTCTTTTCTATATCTTATTTGTTAAACATTTCTATTACAATTGAATATTAAGATTTTTCAAAGGCTTTTTTCTGCATCAAAGGAAATTATTACATAACTTTCGCCTTCATTCTATCACTTTTGTTGACTATATTGGTTAATTTTTAAATGCTAAACATTGTATTCTTGGAATAAGTTCAATTTGTTATGATGTATTCTTATTTGTGTACATTGCTTGAGTTGATTTGTTAAAATTTTTGTGACGTTTGCATCTCTGAATAGGAGTAATGCCGATCTATAATTTTATGATAATGTTTTTACAAGCTTTTGGAGCCAGTATTTCTTCCATTTTCATAAAATGAACTAAGAACTGTTCTCACTAATATTTTTCTGTAAGAGTTTGGAAATACTGGTATTATTTCTTGTTTATGGGTTTGATGTAATTCACTAATGCAGCCACCCAGGAATGGAAATTTTCCAGTGGGCGTATTATTTTCCTAGGGCTGCTATAACAAAGTATCACAAACTGGGTGCCTTCAGAAGACAAACATTTATTGGCTCACAATTGTGGAGCCTAGAAGTGTGAGATTAGAGTGTTGTCAGAAACTGCACCCAAAGCCCCTGTGGGAGGACCCTTCCTTATCTCTTCAAACTTCTTGTAGCTTCAGATGTTCCTTGGCAGAATAAATTCAGTTTCTTCCTCCATCTTCACACTGCTGGCTTCTTGTGTGTGTTTTCTCTGCACTCTAATTTCCCTTTTCTTATAAGGCCAGCAGTCAAATTGGATTAGGGGTCCATCCTACTCCAGTATGACCTCATCTCAATTTAGCTAATTACATCTGCAATTTTCCTATTTCTAAGTAATGTCGCATTTTGAGTTGCATGAGTTTAGGACTTCAACATAACTTTTGTGGAAGAAAATTTTATCAATGGAGTTTTTATTTACATACAATTAACATACTATTAAATGCACAGATCTTTAAGTATTCAGTAAAGTTAATTTTTACAGTTTTACTCACTGATATATCCATGCTACTAACCAGGACAGGAAATAATTCCATCACTGCAGACTATTACCTGTTTCATTAGCCTGTCTCTCTTGTTGTCAGGGCCTTCTGTTCTCAGCCTAAATAAGCACTGAAATACTTACTCTGCATTATTATGTTTCTGGTTTCTTACACTTAACATGACATTAATTGATGTTACCAATTTTTTCAGTTGTTTGTTTTGTTTTGTTTTTAATTGCTGAGGAGTATTCCATAAATGAACATTCCACATTGCCCATCTCTCCACTCGGCTACTATCCAGTTGGTAGAGTTTTGGCTTGCTTCCAGATTCAGATAATTAGAAATAATGGTACCATAGACATTTATATAAAATTTTTTTTTTTTTTCTTATTGACATAGTCTATGAATATCACTTAGTAATAGTTTGTTATTGCCTGTGCCTCAAGGAGTAGGGTACCGGCCCCATATACTAGGCGTGGCGGGTCCGGCCAAAAAAAAACTGCAAAAAAAAAAAAAAAATTTCTATTTAAATCACCTATTTATGAACGTTTTTGTCCAATTGTTATAACAATTATAGAATGAGAGAATTGAAATCATTAAATATGTGGACTTGTCTTTTTATTTTTTAGTGTTTTTAGTGTTTGGTTCATTTACTTTGGTCATTGTTATTAGGTGTAGGCATGTTTAGTAGGTATGTTTTATTGAAGATTTAATTATTTAACCATTATAAGATGATCTTCTCTGGACAAATACATTTTATTGAAGAATACTTTGATGTAAACATAGCTAAGACTCTTTCATGAGCTTAGTATTTTCATGGTATTCTCTTTGTGTCTTATTTTTTCTTAGTTACCTTAAATTCAAAATATCGGTCATATTTGTTTTCTAGTTAGCCTCTTCATTCTATTTTTTCTTGCTTTTCCTTTTCTGTCCTCTGTTGAAATAATTAATTATTTTTTAATGTTCCATTTCATTTTTTGTTAGTTTTCTGTCTATACAGTTTAGTATTAATTTTAATTACTTTTCTATAAATTACTCTTTAACTTATCACATTCTACTTTGTTTGATGTGAGAAATTTACAGGAATATTATTCCCCTTACATAGTCTATAACTTATGCTATTATTATCTTTTATTTTTCTATATGTTATATACTCCATATACTCTGTTAGGATTTTGCTATATATAAACAACTGAGTTATTTTTAAAAAACAAAGGGATATTTTCCTTTTGTAATAAATTTTTTCATTGGGTGCCATTTTCTGTATCTGAGTAACATCATTCAACATTTTTTATAATTTGTGTAGGCTGCCAACAATTTTTCATAGCTTTCATTAATCTGAAATTTTTCACTTCACTTTTATTTCTTTGAAAGCTATTTTTAGGTGGTATATAATCCTATGTTGACAGTTTTTTTCCTGCGTTTTAAAGATTCCATTCTAATTTCTTATGGTTCCTACTGTTTCTGATAAAAGGTCAGCAATAATTATATTCTTTGTTTACTTTCATGTACTTGATTGTTTCATTTTGGTTTCTTTATAGAATCATCTATCTTTAATTTTTAGCAATTTCACTAAAATGTACACTATGATTTTCATTGTATTTGTCCTGTGTTGTCTTACCTACTCCCTTGGTTCTTTGGAATGGCGTTTTTATTGTCTATGAACAGGTTGGTCAATACCGTTGAGAATATATTGTCGTGCCGTTCTTTCTCATTCCTCCTTCTGGAATACTAATTATACAAAATATTAGAAAAAATTATATTATCCTACAAGTCATTGAAGCTATGGCTTAATAATCTTGTATCACTCTGTGCTTCAGTTTACATGATTTTTGCTAGTCTGCCTTCAAGTTTACTGCTTGTTTCTTCTGTTACAATCTACTATTGATTTCATTCAAAGACTTTTTAATTTCATAAGTTTTTCAGTTTAGTAATTTTTATTTGGCTCTTTGCTACAATTTCATATCCTGACTATCTCATCTTTTAACAAATTTTGTCCATTCTTTCCTCTGGATTTTACAGAATATTCATGTGAAATATTTACCTGCCAAAAATATTCATGAGAATGTTTACCTTCCATTTCCAACAAATCAATTGTTTGAAGGCCTCTTTTTATTAACTGATTTTTTTCTTGACTAGAGTTCAAAACAACCATAACAGTACTTCCATTTCTTACCATATATAGCAAATTTTTTTGTAAATGACTCAATGTAGTAGACGTTGTGTTTTTATTTTTTTTAATCTCTGAAACATTTTACCCTGACAGGCAATTACAGTACTAGTGGATAGCCTTGTTCATGCTTGGTTTTATGCTTTATTAATGTGGGTCTTTTATCTTCTGGTTTTGACCAGAGTAGTACAAGTACTAAATATATGTATATGCTACACATGCTTTTTATCATATAAATTTATTAGCCATTTAGGATTCTTCTTCTGTGAATTGCTTGATTATATTGTTAATTGTTAAATCAATTATATGGGTATTTCTTTTTGGTTTGTACCGATTATTTATATATTTTGTATACTAACCTTTTTTGATTATATAGTTTGAAAATATCATATCTAAGTCTTTTTACTTTGCTTTTTATTTTTTCCCAAAGCTCCAATATTAGTTTAGTTAAATGTATCAGTCTTTTCATTATTATTGCACTTTTTACTTAAGAAATTGTTCTTTAACTTGGTATCATGATATATTAACCTGTGTATTATAAATATTTTGAAGTTTTAAATTTTTCACACTTTAGGTCTTTAATCCATCTGGATTTTAACTGTATAATATAAAGTAGAAAATGGTTTTTCTTCTTATTGATAACTGACTATTCCAGCATCTATAGCACCCCTGAAGTTCATTGCTAATGTCTAAGGCCTTAACTGTATACACAGGTCTGTTTGCTGAATCATATTTTCCTTTTGCCTAATTCCTCAAAAGGAAATTTTAAAAAGAAATGTCTCCAGGAGAATAACACCTAGTAACTCTGGTAATTAAAATAAATAAGCCCTTTTACTACTTCTTTGGTTACTAAATAGTTTCCATTGATTATTTTGCACGATTAAGTGTTTAACTGATATAAAAGGGAAAGAATAAAAAATAACTGCATTTTGAAAAAGTACTTAAAATATCTTCAGCCTGGAACCTTAAATCAAACTGGAATAAAACAGTTTAAAAGTACAAAATAAACACAATTAGCAGTGTTTTCCTGTTATGTACTGAGCTCCTTTCTAGCTACAATCTTGAATTCAGTACAGCTTTCTAGGAGCCAAGATGTGATGAAGTTATAACCTTCACGTTGGCTGGTGGTTCTGTAGCAGTTTTACTTGTCTGTTTTGTATGTTTCTTAAATCTCCCTCAATATCAGGGCTGAACAATTGATAGCACATGTGCAGAAAATTGTACTCAGAACAGTTTTCTGGGGAACATGAGCAAATGGTCCAATTTCCACCTATTTGTTCACTGATTTCAGGTGAAATTGCACACGCATCCGTTCCCTTCTCAAATCACATCAGAGGATGTAGGCATCCCTATAGGAAATAGAAAATTAATTCATTTACACAGGCTATAAACCACAGAAGATTTACTAAGGAAACAAACACATGTGGACTTTCTTTTGGGGTGGGGGCAGAGTCTCACTCAGTCACCCTAGGATTGAGTGCTGTGGTGTCATAGCTCACAGCAACCTCAAATGCATAGGCTCAAGCGATTCTTTTGTCTCAGCCTCTCAAGTAGCTGGGACTACAAGTGCCCGCCACAGTTTTTCTTTTTTTTTCAGAGACAGGGACTTGCTCTTGCTCAGGCTGCTCTCTAACTCCTGAGCTCAGGCAATCCACATGCCTCGGCCCCCCAGAGTGCTGGGATTACAGGCATGATCCACTGTGCACAGCCTACATCTGGATTTTCTAATGTGGAACATAGATTAATCCTGGACTATATTGCGGAGGTGATAATTTAGGTGATATTCTATAGACTGAGAATACACAAACCCAGAAATTTGAACTTTGTGGCCCATCCATCTCTCTGTCTGCCCCTCTGCATTTTGAAGTCTTCAGGAATCTTACCTTTCTGCTCTACAGAGGCTCAGTCTCTGGGTTTGGTACCAGCTCTCTACTCCAGTTGGCCATGAGATATATCTCTGGTAGGTGTCAAGAGGAAAGCAATGTGAGTCACATGAATGCGGGAATTACCAATTACATTCCAAGACTGTTTTCATTTTATAAATTGTTGCCAGTGACTAACTGGTAACATCTGAAAGAGGGCAGAATTTGTATTAAATCAAACAGTGCTAGGCACTAAGCTAATATCAATGTACTTCAATTTTGAGCTCCAAGTATTTGAGAAAGAGGTGTAAATATACCTATTCTTTCCATAATGCAGAAGCCAATTAAGGTCATATGTGGTGGGAGGTTGGTAGTGGTAATCTGTCTTCTGCCCAACAGTGACATTACTAGGACGGGCTTCACTAAAGGCCTCTCTCTTAGCCTGACACATGTCAGTGCCATATGTCTCTGTGGTTCTCAAGGATGGACTCCACTTCACCCCCTTGAGTCTGCTGCTAATACAGCACATCAAGAGAACAAGGAGTAAGAATTTGATACAAAAATTACTGACCAATGACAAATTTTATAAACTAGAAATTATTTAGAAACAAACATTATATAAAAATATATACCATATCAGATATGATCTCAGACCTAAACAAAAAGAAATTAAATGTATAATCCAAATGTCATAAAGTCTTACATAAGAATTAAAAGGGCTAGCTCTAATCATAACTAGACTGTAAAGTCAGTTTCTCCTCAAAGCTCTCTTCTACCTTCTTTTTGTTAGGTTTGCAGTACTGCCTTGAAGCTTCTAAAGTTTAACAGAACTTTATTGAGCACGTATTCTGCACAATATCCTGTATGAAACATTTTGGAGTGACTGAAGGGGGACAGACGCTCGTTCATAAGAAGCTAACTGCAGTGGAAAACAGAAAGCAGGAGCAGTGAACTTAAATGTCCTTGGGAAATGAAGCAAGTGGGGCTGAAAAACAACAGGGAGTAGATGGGACTGTGATAAATGGGAGAGCAGAGGCAACCTTCCAAAGGGGGTAGGTGCTGAGTTATTCAGACCCAGCTTGTCTGGCCATTCAGGAACACAGACTCAATGTTGCCAGACCTTATGTTTTCTTTTATAAGAGCATCTGTATGTGAAATATGGTTTCCAACTGTGGGCAACATTAAAAAAAAATTAAATACCAAAGAAAACATGATTGAAGGCTAAATATGGTACATAGGTTGCCAAATTTAAAATGACCACTTTAAAATGGGTGCTTGGAATATTCAGCACTTTTCATTGGGAATCAATCTCTTTCCAAACATTGTCATTCCATTGAAAATGATCCATGACTTTTAGATCACTAGATCCAAGATGAAATGATTTTTTTCTGTCTCTCTTACTTTTGACACTGCAACATTTGTCAAAGACAAACCATTTCCTCCCTGTAGCCCCATCCTTTATCTTCACACCTCTGGCACTGGCAAAGCCTTCCTCATCTCGTTGGCAGCTCTTTTGCCAGGAATCATCTACAGACATGGATGCAAGTCACTTTTGTGTCTGAAAGCTAGATTGCTCTTTTGCAGCTACCACCCATATTTGCATCTCTCACTACTATCCACCTGAACATGGAACAGGCATCTTATCTCAAAATCTAATCTTTTTCTCCCAAATCTAGTCCTCCTCCCATCTGCTTCATTGCTGCAGGTGCTGTCAGTCACTGGACCTACTCACTTCCACAAGGTAGAAATCAGAGATTTACCCCTGATATCCACCTGTCACACTTGTCCAGTTCTATTTTCTCTGTGCCCACACAAGCCATAGCTGTCAACACTTCTCACCTTGCTCACTAAAAAAATCCTGCCAACATGTGTCCTAGAATTGATTCTTGCTTCTTATCATTAGAGTAACTAAAGATCTTCTTAAAATATAATTTTTTATTATCTTTTCCTACTTCAAAATCTTCAGTGAATTTCTAGGACCTGTGGGTGAAATTTACAATCCTTACAATGGGTTACCAGACTCCACATGGTCAAGCCCCTCCTGCCTCTACACTCTGACCAGTGCACCCTCTGTCTTGCTCAGCGCACTCCAGCTGTATTTCTCTCCTCCCACAAACCAGACTTCTCCTCATATCTGAAGCATAAACATGTTTGCTAAAAAATTTAGAAAAACTTTCTCTGTCTAGCTGCCATAGGATTGATATGGTATCCAAATTCTTCAACTAAGATCAAATAGTCAATGTCAAGGTCAGAAATCCCTATGAAATAATGGTAACCCAACCCTTGAATACACTGCCTTTAGTCATCATTTGAATATCCCTGAGTATATTGAATATCCCTGAGTATATGAAAAGGTGAGTATATTGTAGACAAAGTTTTATACAAGTAGGTAATCCTTTTGATATCATTTTTTATTCTTTTTTATTCTGGTGTCAATTTATTGTTTTATTTCCTCATGGATAAAAAGAAGTATTGCATAGTAGAAATTTAACATAGATTCTTGAATCATGTTTTCCATGTAGGAGATCACATTATCTTGGGTTGGATTGGAGAATCAGAAAATATGAATGTACAATTCATATTGTATACCATGCTTTTGAACTGTATAGATCCACTTATACATTTTTTTAAATAAATATATTAGAAATTTTTTTTAATTATGAAAATTTTAAAAAACTAGCCAATGAATCATGTAGTCTAGAAATATCAAAAAATTAAGAAAAAGATGTAGTATGAATGAATAAGATATATAAAGATACTAGTGTATTTCATAATTTATTAACATAAAATACACACAAATCTATCTTGAAATGTTAACATTTTATAAAACGTATGCACATAAACACAGATTATATATGGTATCATTCACAGTAGAGGGAATATAAACAAATGTAAAGATGTATGTAGTATTATATCATAATTATATAATATTAAATATAGTAAATACTATATTACTGTAATAATTTTTTAGACACCTCCTGTGGCTAAAGTCTCAAGCTGTAAAATTATGTACACAAATAAGTATCCACTTAAAGTATCATGTGATTCTAATCATTTTTGCGTGAACAGTTCATCTCTCTGGTAAATTTTGTATCCAGTAAAAAGTTTTATAGCTATTCCTGAGGGAGAAGAAGCAAAATGCATGGAAAATCTATTTGAGGGAATAATGAGGGAAAACTTTGGTAGTCTTGCTAGAGATTTAGACATCCAGGTATAAAAAGGTCAGCGAACTCCTGGAAGATTCATTGCAAAAAGCACATTGACATCACAAGGAGTCATCAGTCTGGCCAAAGTCAAAGTGAAGGAGAAAATCTTATAAGCTGTGAGACAAAAACACCAAGTAACTTACAATGGAAAACTCACGAGATGAACAGCATATTTCTCAGAAGAAACCTTACGAGCTGGATCCCTTCTATTAAGATAAAGGGACTGATTGAACAAGAAGATGTAATAATCATAAACATTTATGTACACAACACTGGAGCTCTCAGATTTATAAAACACACACTACTAGACTGAGGAAATGAAATGAACAGCCAAATACTAACAATGAGGGAGTGTGGACTCCACTGACAGAAGTAGACAGCTTGTTGAGACAGAAAATAAACAAACTCTGTAGTTAACTGAGTCTCTAGAACAAAGTTACAGAATATTCTACCCTAGAACTGGAGAATATACATTATTTTCAGAAGCACATAGAACATTTTCCAAAATAGACCATATTTGAGACCACAAAACAAGTCTTAGAAAATTTTAAAAAATCAAAATAACGACATGTAACCTCTCAGACAACAGTAGAGTAAAACCAGAAATTAATTCCCAGAAAGAACTCACAAAACTATACAAATATGTGGAGGTTAAACAACCTACTACAGAACAACCCTTGGGTCAATGACAAAATGAAAATGGAAATCAAAAAGATCTTTTGAGTTGAATGATAATGGTGACACAGACCACTAAAAGGTCCCCATATCAGCAATAAGGCTGTTCCTCTTTCTCACCATTGTTGTGTTCACTGCAGTAGTACCTTAATTTTCTGTAAGAATTTTTCTTTGCATTCACAGCTTGGCATTTTGGCCCAAGAGGCCCAGTTTCTGGCCTATCTCAGCTTTTAACATGCCTTTGTCACTAATCTTAAGCATTTCTAATTTTTAATTCAAAGTGAGAGACATGAACTTTTCCTTGACTTGAACACTGAGAGGTTATAGTTAGGGATATTTAATGGCCTGTTATCTATGTAAGTTTTGCCTGCAGTTTGGGACTGCTTAAAAAAAAATTGTTGTGTCTTAGGGAAGAGGGAAGAGTGAGGAGAGGGAAGTAGGTGGCGGGGATGGCTGGTTGGTAGAGCAGTCAGAACACACTTAACATCTATGTAAGTGTGTTTGCTGTGTTATGTGGATGCACTTTGTGGTGTCCCCCCCCCCCCAAACTGCAACAGTAATATCAAAGATCCCTGATCAAAATCACTGTACCAGGTCTAATAATAACGAGAAACATTGCAACAATGACCAAAATGTGATTCAGAGACAAGAAGTTAGCACCTGCTATTGAAAAAATGGTGTCAGTAGAGTTGTTTGAGTCAGGGTTGCCACATATGTTCAATTTGTAAAAAAGCACAACATCTACAAAGTGCAATACAGTGAAACTAATAAAACAGGGTGCGCATATTTGATTAACATTGAGAATAATCCTTTTATAATATCTTTGTTACTTATACTTCTTTGATTTTTCTGTTTTTTGGTATATCCATATCCACTTATCTATTAGAAGCAATGTCTCTCTTATAAATTTGGATATGATCTTTGATAGTAGTCCTCTGACACAGTCTATGCAAATATTTCCCCAATTTCTTGTTTTTCTTTGTTTTGTTTTTGTTCATTTTCTTTCATTGGATTGAAATCTTGACATTTTATATTTGGTAATTTGTTAGCCTATCAATACTTTAGTGTGATTACTTCCAAGATCAGAAATTTGTTAGTCATAAAAATACCCAATAATTATCTTTCTGCCACTTTAATTATTTTATATTTCTCATGTTGGAATTATGGCATCTATATAAAGTTTCACAAAATGGAAAAAATAGTGTATTTTACCCAGATTTTTAAGTTACTAAAATATTACTTTATTTTGAAAAAAATACATCATGTGTCAAAATGCAAAATTTGTGTGAATAGTTAACATTAAACAGGGAAATTCAATCTGCTTTTCAGTTATACTTAGCTACTCTGCGTTGGCTCTGAACCCCTTGGGGACAGGTTTCACTGACCCTGCCTTTAATGGTAGAACCAGGGACAGTTGAGGTCCAGTAGCGAATGTTCATGTTTAGCGAAATTGATCTTGTTTTGTTTCTACAAATAATATTGAAGGATTATTGAATAACAAATGAGTACTTTCACACACTTATTTTAAAATCTCACTTTCTATTTATAATTTGGCCCTATATCTGGATGCTTCCACCTTTGCATTGAATTACATTTTTATTTTTGTGAAAGTTTGAGTTCTATTTTTTACTCCTCCAGAATATATTGGTGGCAAAGACCCAAATTTGTTTTTCCAGAATTTGTTTATTCAGAATGGTAGAAGTTTAGCTGGACAAATATTTTCCCAGAATAAATCTGCATTACTCAACCTTTCTTGGGCCTAGTGGCAGGGGGCTGGGTTGTGGTCAAACTATCGCCTAAGCAACATGTGTTCTGTGCAAAATGCACATCACGTGCTTAGACAGAAAAAGGATGAGGGATGACCTTGCCTCATTCTGCTTCCCTTTCTGCTAGGTGTATGATAACATGGAAGCAAGTAATTGCTATACAACCACTGAAAGATGGTGGTGCTGATAAAACAGAAGCCTGTGTTTCTTTCCATACTAATATTAGAAAAATACACATATATCTTGTTTAAATCATTGATAGATATTGCCTCTGACAAAGTGGTTGAGCAAATAATCCAGCAGGAACAATATTCTAATATCAATTGATCCCCGGGGCTGCAAGTGAAGAGGGCTTAATCTTCCTTCTGCCCTGCTTGAAATCTCCAGCTCTTGAATGTCAGACAGGATTGTCATCATATTAAACCCCAAATACTGACTCATTCAACAATTAGTTCATCATGATAATTAAAACCAATTTTATGCTGGGCGCGGTGTCTCACGCCTGTAGTCCCAACACTGTGGGGAGCTGAGGAGGGAGAATTGCTTGAGCTCAGGAGTTTGAGACTCGCCTGAGCAAGAGACCCTGACTCATAAAAAAATGGAAAAACCCAGCCAGGCACCAAGGGGATGGTCTGTAATCCCAGAGGCTTTTGGGGCTGAGACAGTGGGGTGCTCACAGCCTGAGTCTGAGGTTGCAGTGAGCTACCATGCCACTGCACTCTGCTCAGGGCATAGGGTGGGACTGTGTTAAAGTTAATGACCAAAGAAAATAAGCTTAGTTTATGCGCCTCTTATTTATGAAACCCTATTTTTACTTTAAATGATCCTACACTAAAATATCATTTAAAACTTTTTATAAGAAAAAATAGTATATTTAGAGAAAATAGCATTAGCTTAAGGAAACACGCATACACATGCATACAGGCAAACTTGGCATTTTCAAACATGTTTCAGAGGTTTCAATAGATCCAGTTCATAACAAATAAGAGACATGATGTGGACGTTCCAAAGATTTTCTGTCCTACAACATGTTTCTAGAAGGCAGTGTAGAGCTGTCTAAAAAGAATTAGAGATGTTTTGCTTATGGCAAAACTCACCAATTCTTTTAGTTCTGTTAACTGGCTGGTTTACTATTTTTGAGTTACAGTTTCCTCATCCTTAAAAAATGCAGCTGCATCCTATTTTATGAGGTTGTTAAGGAGATTCAGAGATAAAATATGTATGCTGCTTAACACCAAATAATGTTAGTTCCCTTCCTTATTTGGTTACCTGATAGTGTTAATCTGTGAAGATTCATTCTTTTCTAAATATTTGCAAATATTTCTAAGTTGAAAAATACTTTGAGTCTTGCAAATTACTTTGGCATTTATTTAGATTGTATTTTAGGATATTCAATACAATACTCAAGTCTAGATGTTTCATGACTACTTAAATATTATGCCCAAGTACACCTGTGCAGGAAGCTAAATGGGCCCCAGGGAATAAACTTTACCTTTCACACCTTAATAAATTTGTTGTGAAAATTAAGAGCTTTGCTGGATTTTGGTAATTTGATCAGGAATCTATACTATGCAAGAAATAAATGTATCATTGAGACTGGAAAAAGACTCACTAAATGATTAAAGAACACACACCTCTTTTTTTTTTTTTTTTTCTTTTTGACAACTTGATTGGGGAAAAAGGGCAGAAAATGGTCCTACTTAAGAAAAGTAAGCAAAGTATTGGCAGCCAGTGACTTTAAATTGAACATTAAACTAATCCAGGGCTAGGCCTTAATAAAGGCTGGGGCTGGGAATTCTTATGGATTTTCTAGCTCATTGCTGGGGCAACATCGAAAGGCAATAAATGTTCTATTACTTACACAAGCTGCTAGTTTTCAGAAAATTAGTCACCAGTGACCTTTTACCCTTTGTCTTGCTCTCCTTCTCAGTAACTGTATCTGATTTGAATCAAATGCAGACTAGTCCACAGAGAAGTTTCTTGGATAACCTACTACAAATTTAAATAATTGGGTAGTGATAAAAGAAAGAAATAAAACTTACCTTTAGAAAAAAAGAATATGATTTTGTACATCTATTTCATCAGAAACAAAGGCAAAATGCCCAATTTATTGTTGATTTAAGTGAAATAAATTATGTCTCATCTCAAACAAATAAATCTCACTTCAAATAAATTGAATATGAAAATGGAAGTCAGCTAAGTTTTTGATTATTATGGTCAAAGGAGTAGTATCACCTTTGTAATTAACACTTGCCTAAATGTACTGCTGTGGGTGTGGGAACAATGAAGGGAGAACCGTGATGCAGTAGAGGCTGGAGTCTCAGGGTTGATAGTGGAGAGGAGCAGAAAATGAGGCCAGCTATGTGATTTGGGGGCAACCAGTCCTTACATTGAATTATATTGATTAGTTTTCCAGTTAGCAGGGAGACCTCCTTCTGACCTTATTTTCAGGGTCACTAGATCATAATGCAATCTCATGAAGAGACTGGTATCCCTCCCCGTATTGCTTTTTGAGAAAGTATAGACCTGAAAATGGCCCATTTAAAGCATTCTCTTTTTATACCCCTTTTTTTCTGGACTCTACCTAATAAATGCAGATATAAATTGCACATATGTTATAATAACATATGTGGCAATGGACATAAGATAGAAAAACAGTCCCAATTTTTTGCTATTTGAGAAATTGAATCTTATGAAAGGCATTCCATCTGAATCAGAAAAATAAAATGAAAATATCTGATTAACAGGTGGCTTTGTATCCAATCCGCACTCCTTACTGTAGAAACCTTAATTTTGTATTTAGGTATGGTTGAAGAATACAGCAAACTTTAAATATTACAGACATAACAGAAAATGTTTTTGGCTTATTCATGGGCATTTTCATCTTATACCAAACATGAATGATTGAGTAGCAGACCAAACAATTAGGTTTATGAATATTTATGAATCAGAAATAAATACTGGGAGGATTCTTTAAGATGATAGCATAATTTTAAGACTTTTCTTTTTGGAAAATAAAATTTTATTTATATGAAATAGACGAGAAAGACTAAGTTTAAAAAGGCACTCACTATAATTCATAGAAAATTCACTAAGCGATATTTTGATATCATCTGAACAAACCAAATGCATCATTTGCCTTTCAACAAATTGTGCTGATATAGAACTACCATAGTAACAATTAATGATATAATATCTTTTTCTTTCTTTCTTTCTTTCTTTCTTTTTCTTTTCGTTTGTTTTCTTTTCTTTTCTTTCTTTCTTTTTTTTTTTTTTTTTTTTGAGACAGAATTTCATTCTATTGCTCCTCATAGAATATCGTGGTGTCATAGTTCATACCAACCTCCAATTCCTGGGCTCAAGTGATCCTCTTGCCTCTGCCTCATGAATAGCTGGGACTACATGTATGCACTACTAGGCATGGCTAATTTTTCTATTTTTAGTAGAGACAGGGTCTTACTCTTACTCAGACTGATCTTCAACTCCTGAGCTCAAGTAATCCATCCACCTCGGCCTTCCAGAGTGCTAAGATAGAGTTGTGAGCCACTGTGCCTGTGACATGCAATTACAGCTATGTGGTAGAACCTGTTGATATTTTGGGGTCTGGTTCTTTATCTGTTATGCCTTCATGTCTTCATATTTTATTTAATTAAAGGAAGTTTTCTTATCTTTGAACATTGACTTATCTAATACAGTAACCCAACCTTCTTGCTCTAACTTGCATTAGTAACTCTTACCTTTCATCTGCTCTTTAAGTTTCTATATGCACACTTACTATTTTGTTGTAAATCTAATTTCCTGTCTGATTAGTCTTTAGAGAGAAGTCCTGGGCTATTCATACCAACCCATAAATCAATACAATCATCACTCCATGAATCAAAATCTTTAGTTGACTCAATAGACTCGCTGGATCATATCATCTTAGAAATGCCACAGTATAAACTTCTTTTTTATTAATTTTGGTGGTCCAACGATGGATATAAATATTATGTATAAATATTTACACATAATACAATCTACAATGTAGTAAATGTGAACATTAATAAAGTATCTGAATTAGAGATATTGTTGAAAGAGAGGACATATAATAGAATTGGTAGAATAATAAAAATGCAGGATCATCTAAAAATTCTGACCAACCAATAAATAAGACTCAACACCTTGTACCTAAGCTCTTAAAAAGTATTCGAGATTATGTTCATTCTCTATGCAAATTGCTCTGCAAAAATTGTCCTCAACCTGGCAGAAACTTCAAGGAACAGAGAGAATAAGAAATAGAAAAGTTCGTATTACCTCCCCTGATGTGTTTTCACTTAAAGTTCCTACATATTTCTATTAACACATTTCTTTTCCTTGTATCAAACAGATTTTGATGGGCCCAGACTCCCTAGAGCTTCAGATGAAAACACTGGTGGGTGGTGGGTGGTGGGAGATGGCAGACAGAAGGGTTGTTCATCTGAGCTCTCCTAGAACAACTGGGGGAAAAGAGAGAACCCAGCCATACCTGCCTTGGGGACCTTACCTGGAGTCATAGCTCAGGAAGCACAGCAAGAAGGTGGTAAGTTGGATACAAAATATGATCCAGAGTGGTGGAAACTTGATAAATTAGACAAGTTATTGTGACTTGGTGGGATCAGTTGCCCCCCCCCACACACACAACACACACAGAATTCCAGAATGGGAAGAAGCCTTTCCAGAGTTTTCAGTTATTGGGGGAAGCTGTTATTTGAGTGTAAGCTGGGAAGAGTATATGGGCTCCAATATATACAGAAATCAGATTTGAATGCCAGTTGGAGTGGGTTTGCCATAGGTGCAGTGGCTAGTGAGGCGGCCATACTGAGGAGGTCTCAGTGACTAGGGGCTACCATTGTGGGAAGGTTGTGAGAAGGTCATAGCAGGGGCCTAAAGCACCACTGTCTTAATTCTGCCTGCTAGGATCTAAACTCCACTCTTGGGACAGGTTGAGGGACATCCACACCCCAGGGGAACTGGAGTGAGCAGGCACTGTGAGACCTGCCATGAAGGATTCTTGTGAGCTTTAAGATCCCCACCAGTCAGGGTCTGAATACTGAGGAAACAATCAGACAATCACTAAAGACAATTAAGTTTGGAATAAGGACCATAGAGGTTGCTGGCTGTGCTCTCTGTCTTCTAAGAAAACCAGAGCACCACCTTATGTCTGGGTGAAATATTGCAACATATTGTCATCAAGAGCAAGGGAGGCAGTGAGAGGGGAAAAGGAAGCAAAGGAAGTGAACAAGAAGAAAGAACACCTGAGGAGAAACTAATAGAAAAATTCAGGCAACATGGAAAACCAAAACAGAAGAACTCTGCAAAGGGACCATAAGGGAGCTACTGCAGAAGACTCCATCTATAATGAATTAATGTATATTACAGAAAGGGAATTTAAAATATGGATGATAAGGACAATGAGAGGAATGGATGAGACAATCAAGAAATGTAAAGATACAATAGAAAGTATCAAAAATAGGTTAGAATATGCAGAAGAAAGAAGCTCCGTTAGAGGATAAAATTTTTGAGTTAACCCAGGTAGTTAAGGAGGCAGAAAAAAGAGAGAGAAAGCAGAACAGGCACTTAGAGAACTATGAGACTCCATGAAGATTTCAAACATATGAATCATAGGAAATTCTGAAGGGGAAGAAGATTGTCCCAAAGGAATGGAAGCCCTATTGGAGACTATCATAAATGAAAACTTCTCAAGTTTTACTAAAGACCTCAACATACTCCTTTCAGATAAATAGAGCCCTGGGTCATCTCAACTTAAACAGAGCCTCTTCAAGACACATTGTAATGAACATGTCCAAAGTCATGATGAAAAAAAAAAAAAAAAAAAAACTACAAGCAGCCAGGATTAAGTGCCAACAGAGGCAGAGCCATTAGGATGTCATGAGACTTTTCAACTGAAACCTTCCAAGCCAGAAGAGCATGAGTTACAGAATGGGTTATCCACCTTAAACATTCTTAAACAGAATATTTTCCAGTCTAGAATTCTATATCTTGTTAAACTAAGCTTCAAAATTGATGGAGAAGTCAAATCTTTTGCAGATATACAAGCATTGAGGAAATTCGCCACAAGACCAGCTCAACACGAAATACAATAGATCTGGTCTAAACACTGACCACCTCAATGGAACACCAGAAAAGTATACACTCAGAAGCTAAAGGTCAAAAATTAGCTTCCACAATGGTGCAAAGGATAAAACTACACAACAGACTTTCATAAAATTAGATGAATAGAACTCCACCACACTTGTTGATTCTCTCAGTAAATGTCAATGGACTGAATTCACCACTGAAGAGGCATAGGCTGGTTAATTGAATAAAAAAAGCACAAGCCATCCATATACTGTCTCTAGGAGACAAACCTAGCCTTAAAGGACAAATCAAAGCTCAGGGTTAAGGGATGGGAAACAGAATTTCAAGCAAATGGAAATCAAAAGAAAGGAGAGGTTGCAATCTATTTTCCTACACAAGCAGCTTTAAAGCAACTAAAGTTAAGAAAGACAAAGATGGACACGTTATACTGGTCAATGGAACAATATATCAAAAAGACACTTCAATTTTAAATATTTGTGCACCCAACTTAAATGCTCCCAGATTTCTGAAACAGACCTTGCTGGGTATGAGCAATATGATATCCCATAACACCATAATAGCTGGCAGGATATTTTAACGCCCCTCTGACAGAACTGGACAGATCCTCTAAACAGAAACTAAACAAAGGTACTAAGGACATAAAAGGTGACCCTAGAACAAACAGAATTAATAGACATATACAGAACACACCATCCCGAAGTTAAAGAATATACATTTTTCTCATCAGCCCATGGTGCATACTCAAAAATAGACAGCATCCTAAGATACAAATCAAACCTCAACATAATTAAAAGAAAAGAAATTATACCTTGTATATTCTTAGGCCACAAGGCAATAAAGGTGGAATTCAACTCCAACAAAAATGTTCGTAAAAGATCTCTACAAAGAGAACAATGAAACTCTAAGGAAAGAAATAGCTGAAGATGTTAACAGATGGAAAAACATACCATGCTCATGGCTGGGAAGAATCAACATTGTTAAAATGTCCATACTGCCCAAAGCAATCTATAATTTTAATGCAATACCTATTAAAGCTCCATTGCCATACTTTAAAGATCTTGAAAATATAATACTTCGTTTTATATGGAATCAGAAAAAAACTCGAATAGCCAAAACATTACTCAGCAATAAAAACACAGCAGGAGGAATCACGCTACCAGTCCTGAGACCGTAGGATAAATCGATAGTGATCAAAACAGCATGGTACTGGGACAAAAGCAGAGAAGCAGATGTCTGGAACAGAATAGAGAACCAAGAGATGGATCCAGCTACTTAGCGTTATTTGATCTTTGACAAGCCAGTTAAAAAACATTCAGTGGAGAAAAGATTCCCTATTTAACAAATGGTGCTGGGTAAACTGGCTGGCAATCTGTAGAAGATTGAAACTGGACCTGCACCTTTCACCATTAACTAAGATAGACTCTCACTGGATAAAAGATTTAAATCTAAGACATGAAACTATAAAAATACT
>CAUYPK010039576.1:0-10562 GCA_963574355.1 Loris lydekkerianus | reverse complement strand
GAAGAAGATGAAAATGGAGATGTAAAACCAATTAAAACAAAGAAGATGTTTTTGAAGCCCCAGGACTAAAGCAGATGCCTCAAGAGACGGCTCAGGGACGGCTTGCGAAAGCCAGCAGCGTATTTCAGAACTCACCCTGACAGTATCTCCATACCTGTAATACTATCATGTCCATTTGTAAAGGGGTGTATCATTTTGGAAGCATGCTGTTTCTGAAACAGATGTGTGATGGATGTTATACATCCTTTGTTAATAGTATTCATTGAGTAGATTTCTAGCCCTTGATCTTCAAACATACATTGGCACATTATTGCTTCCAAAAGATTTGTTGACTTCAGGGTTTTTTTGTAGTTCTCCAGTCACTGACTTTGAATGGACCCATATAAATTAATACCAGTTTTTAAAATTATGTTTTACTTTAAATTGTTAATCATGTGAGGCCAATTCATGCAAACATTTTGAAATCAAATATTGTAACAATTCATTATATGTAAATTCATTGAGAACAACCATGCCTCTCCAGCCTGAAGTTTTTGCATGCCACTAGGTCCTTGTCAGTTCATGGTATTATGTTTTTTTGAAAGCATTTAATTAATAGAAAAGGTTGTTCTGTAATAAACATCTACTTTGAAAAAAAAAAAAAAGATATTTTTCACTCAGGTATGAGTTACAGTGTATAACAGAAAGGATTCTTTTTTTTTTTTTTTTTTTTTTTTGAGACAAAGCCTCAAGCTGTTGCCCTGAGTAGAGTTCTGAGACATCACAGCTCACAGCAACCTTTAACTCCTGGGCTTAAGCGATTATCTTGCCTCACCCTCCCAAATAGCTGGGACTACAGGCACCTGCCACAATGTCCAGCTACTATTTGGTTGTAGTTGTCATTGTTGTTTGGCAGGCCTAGGCTGGATTTGAACCCGCCAGCTCTGGTGTATGTGTCTGGCGCCTTTGCTTGAGCTACAGGCGCCGAGCCAACAGAAGGGATTCTTAAACAGATACAAGCGTAAAACAAACTTACATATTGATTAGTTGATGAAAATGATGTGAATGGAGTCTTGCAGGAACCTAACACTGTATTTTCCCCTAAGAGCAATGGTATTTACTAATTTGGTAATCATGGTGACTTTGTAAACTATTACCCTGAGTGACAATAATTTACTGGAACCCTTTTTTTTTTTTAAAAAAAAAAAAAAAAAAAAAAAAGAAGAGGCTTAATTATTTCTGGTGTTTTCCCTTAACAACACATGCATGGAGAACAGTGTTAGAAAAAAATCATAGGCTTTCCTGATTTGCCCTTTAATTCTTGATTCTCCTCTGTTAATGTTTTCAAGAGTGAAGTCCCAAGAAGGAAATTGAGAACTCCATGGGCTAAGGTATATGGAAGGCTCCGGTTGAGTGCGTGGCTTAGCTTCACGGTGACTGGGATGACCTTT
Organism: Loris lydekkerianus; assembly: GCA_963574355.1. Taxonomy (NCBI): domain Eukaryota; kingdom Metazoa; phylum Chordata; class Mammalia; order Primates; family Lorisidae; genus Loris; species Loris lydekkerianus. Next base: position 9,132 of record CAUYPK010039576.1, on the reverse strand, counting down.
ACACTGGGACCTTCCACATACCTGCCACAGAGCTATTTTCTCTGAACCATTTAGTTTTCCCCTTGCACTGTCTAGGCTTGTTTTCCTGTGTCCTGCCTTAGGGACCACTATGCCATTGCAGGAGTTTTTGGAGTTACTTTTCTGCCTTTGCCACCTCTTCCATTCCCTTTACCATTCTGTGTCATTTTCTGTTTATTCTTCAGCTGATTGATCAGGTAGGAGAAGGTAGAAATGCATGTGATCAGTCTGCCATCTGTAGCCAAATGTCCCCATTATAGTTATCAATGTATTTTTCATTTCATTATTTTCATTCAAGTTATATATTACCAGTTTAGAGTCAAGGCCTTACAAAAATAGTCTCCTAGACCTCCTTGCCCTCTGTTTTCTAGTCTCCAAAGATGGAGGGATGACCCTGTGTGTCCCAAGCTGTGCCGTTGCCAGCAGCTGTTGACAGTGGCTGCAGTGTGGGGACGCCACCCATAACCCCAAACACACAGCTCTCAGGCTCTCCTGGTCTCTGTGCCGGTGGCACCAAAATGCTGCTCAGAGGGCGGCCAGGGGGTCCCGCTCTTGACTCATGAACTCTGGACACAGGGGTCGTGCTGCCGGGGGTCATAGGCACCACTCATACAGTCCTCTGGTTGGTCTACCTTGGCCCTGCCTGGCAGCAGCAATAGTGACTAAACCTGCAGTGGTGTACAGAGGGGAGGAAGGGGTCCTGTTCCCTCCGGGTGATCCAGAGCACAGAGGCTGCCCTTCCAGTGGGAGGGGATTTCACTCTCTGTTGGAGAGTCAGCAACGGAGTTGCTGCTGCTACTGGGGACAGAGTCACCTTTGACAGCCCTAGGCTGGGAGCTCTCAGGCTCTGGAAAGTGCACACCTGGGTTTCCTTTGTCTCCAGGGCTGCCTCTCTGGCAGGCTGGCCTGTCCTTTCCCTGGAGAGTAATACTCCCTGTGGGCTAGAGCACTGAGGACCCTGAAGCACCCCTGGGTCCAGTGCTGTGCTGCTGCAGGTGGGCTCCATACCATGTCAGTGGGAACACCCAGGATGAGACCTGAGGGCTGTGCTTAGCAGAATGCAGTCCTGAGATGGTGTATTATTTTCTGTGTCCTACTAGTCTTATATCTCTTCCAAACAAGTACAGATGCCTCCTGCTTGTGAGACCCAGCAGGCTTTCTGTGCCTGCCCTTGGAATACCTGTCCCTTGGGCACACCTGAGACACCAACCTGGTCATGTGCTAGCAGGGATGGCAGACACAAAGGGGAAGTTCCAGACAGACATGTCTTACCCACACTCTTCTACAGATGGTCTGTTTCATGGGGCTGACACACCACAGCTTTGCTGCCTTGTTCCCAGTCTCCTCCAGAGATTTCAGGAGGATTTAAGGCAGTCCCAACCCCATTACAGGATAAGCAGGAGCCCTCGTTTTTGTCCTTTGCTCATTTTCCCGACCTCCCGCCCACCAAAACCTCATTTTTCCATCTTGATGACCTTCCCAGGGCAGTCCCCCATGCACCTACCACGCCCTGCCCCAATCCTGCACCCTCCCACTTTCATCCCCCCACTATTAGAGAGAGCTTTCATTCATGCCACAGGGTCCCCTCCCTCTCACCATCACAGACCGAGGCCCTCTAGGGGCTTCCCAGAGCACTGAGGACCCTGTGTGTGCACCCAGCCCCGCACACATGCCCTTGTCTTCTTTTAAGCTGACTCTCAAGTCTCAATTCCACCTATTCTGCTGCCTGGAATGTTCCTGATCTTCCTGGCCACACTGTCCTTAAAATCTCAGCTGACATGACCCCTCCTGGTAGTCTGCAGTCCCCCCAGGTGCCCTTGCCCTGCTCTTAGAGACTGCAAAGCACGTGTTACCCTGGTGTATCCCTGGGCCCTCCCTGTCCACCGCCCCCTATTAGATGTAAGTTCCATGCTCCTCAGGCCTCCTCAGGCTATTTTGCCACCCTGCCTCCTATGTACCTGCCACCGTGCTGAAGATGTGGCAGAAGGTCAAAGATAACCCAGAGATGCTAGAGATGCAAGGGACTATAGCAACACCCCTGGGGGCCACCCAAGCACCACAGTGGCCTGACCCTTTTCAGGAAGCTGAGCTGTCTCCTCTGCATGGCCTGGGCCCTCTGGGTACTGGTGCCTATGGCCCCGGGATTGAAGCAGGGGTAGGGGAATCCCGGAGTGAAGGTGGGGTTAGCTGTGTCCTGGGCTCAGATGACACTCAACTCCTCCCTGCCCCCTTCAAACTGGGGTGGGACAACTGCCCCATGCTAGCTCTGGGCCCCTCAACACCAGCCCTCATACTGCCCTGGGCCCTGCCCAAGGTGGGGTCTGCACGGTCACCACACTTTCAGCATCTGCACATATGGGGTGCAGAGGATCCTGCTGCGTTCCCGTTCTGTCCCTGAGGCCACATCCTTCAGTGGGTAGATGTGAGTCTTTGGGGAATGTACAACTTGGGTGTGCACAATCTTTCTTTCTCATTTGTTGTAAGACCTTCTTTCAACACTTTCAGCTATCTTTGTTTTTACATTTTTCTTGGGTTAAACATTAACAAGGAAGAGTGACTGTGTGTGCCCTATGGTGTTCTCTGTGTGTGTATGTGAGAGCGAGAGGGAGACAGAGTTTGCCATCTGGAAACTGGATTTTGACTGCATGTAATTTTAAAATGTTTAAATAACAAGTAGTAAATACCCTAAACAAAACACGCTTTTTAAAAACAATTATTATTATTTTTTTTTTAGAGACAGAATTTCACTTTATCGCCCTGGGTAGAGTGCCATGGTATCACAGCTCACAGCAACCTCCAACTCCTAGGCTTAAGTGATTCTCTTGCCTCAGCCTCCCTAGTAGCTGGGACTACCGGTGCCCGCCACAACACACACCTATTTTATTGTTTTGCAGTTTGGCCATGGCTGGTTTCGAACCCACTACCCTCAGTATATGGAGCCAGTGCCCTACCCACTGAGCCACAGAGGGTTTTATGCTGCCCATGAAAACAAGTTTTATTTTAATTCAAAATGAGAAAGAATGGTTGGATAAATCTCAACCTCACTCAATTATTCTACAAAGAATGAGACTAAACTAATAAAAATATGATGAACTGTGAATGGTGTGTTGTGGGGTTGTAACTATTTTTGCATTGTCATTCACCACCAACCTTTAGTCAGGTAAATTGTACTGAATAAAGTATGCACAGGAATTATATTAAACAATCTATATTTGAAAAACACTACCTTACAATTGTGATGTTGTCTATCAAACGTTATTGGGAGTAATTTCAATATAATTAAAGTAATTAACTAAAAAAGAGTCCAATCAAAGATTCTTGTAGAGAGAAGCACCAGCTGATGGTCACCGAGGCTGTGGCCTTCAGGATCTGGTTGCAGGGACACCTCAATCAAAGCAGCAGGCTACCCTGGACCTCTGAGCCCTCACACAATGAAGCTGCTCCCCCATGGGGAACCTGATGGCCCTCAGTCCTGATGGCCCTGACACTTCAGGGCCCCTGTGGGCTGTAGATGGAGCCCCAGGAACAAAAGGGCCACTCAGAAAGGTGGGAACCCGCCCCCGAGGGCAGCCAGTTTCTGCCTGTGGTAGTTGATTTCTCTCCTGAGTAACTTGACATCACACTCACTGGACACGGCGGACATCCAGCAGTCTTCAGCTTGTCGCTTATGGAAGAGGATGTTCCTCTGGTAAATGGAAGTGACTCTCTCCAATTCCTGGGCCAGGTCCTCAGCCATCTTCTTGTACATGTCCCTTTTCTGCCCAGCGTGGTTTACCATCACTGACATGGTGGTGAGTCTCTACTCTGTCTCTGAGCAGTGGGCTTCCTCCTCTGTGAATTTCCACTCAGCTCCCATCACATGTCGTTGCTCCAAAGCAGGGCGGATCTGCAGCCTCAGCTCCAGCTCCTGGGTCTCCCTGCCCAGCCAGGCATGCATCCCAACAGCGATGCCACCTGGGTCTGCAGGGTTGCAATTTGTGCTATCAGCTCTTCCCTCCTTTGGGTTTCCTTGCACACTTGTCTTTCGTCTTCTGCAAACATCTCTTCAGGACTTTCCAGGCATGGACTTAAGTCACCATCATCATAGAAAGTATTCAGATTCCTTCTGTGTGGCACGATGGGTGATTACCCTCGCCTGCTTCCCTGTGTCCCTCTGCCTCCACATCCCCGTCCTCTGGGTGGTCACTCACAAGGCTGGACAGCTGCAGAAAGCAGAGCAGGGTGTGAGCCAGGGATGGCCATCGCCTCACTCGACCAATCTGGGCCTGGTTTATTCCGGCCTGATGAAGGTCACGGGAGTCATCCAAACCTGCCGTGGTCGTCCTCTGAAGGTCTCCATCATGCTGTGAAGCAAGTGAGACCTGCTGTGTGTCCGGCACCTGGGGAAGTTCAGCAGGCTGGCTTTTCTCTCTCTCTTTAAGCAGGTCCGCCATGTCCTGTAAGAAAGATGTCCTCGTTCCAGTGAGAGCTGCCAAGCAGAGGGTTAGGAGCCTTAGAGGAGGGGCCCTCATCTTGGGCGAGGAGAGGCCAGCGTCAGCCTTTGGTGTCAGCTTAGTCTCGACTCAGGCTTTTGGGTCTCCCTCACTCCAGGCTGAACCTCTTTTAGGCGACCCTTCCTCTCGTCTTTCTGACCTGAGTCTCCCCACTATAACAGCCACCAGAACAGTGCTCAGGATGACCTGCCAGGAGAACCCCAGGGCTCCGGACACTAGCCCCAGGTGTTTGAATGTCAGCATGAGAACAGCCCATAGCTGGTCCAGAACCAGCTGTGCAGACATGTTCAGGCGTGGGCAGCAGGCCTTCCGTGGTTCTGAAGGGCTCCACAGCTCTGCCTCTGCTTGCAAGGGGCCTGTGGGCCACAAATGACCTCAGGAGCCCTGTGGAGTCTTCTGTTACGAACACAAACAAGTGCCTGGCAACCAGGGCGGAGCATCAGTTGGGATGGGGGAGGGGAGGCTAGCCATGTTCTAGGAGATTGTCCCTCATGTTCCTTTGCCACTGAAAGTGACATCCCTTACATAGTTCCTTGGGGGTGTGGAAAGAGCTCACAGTAGCCAGTAGCTGGTGACACTCCAGGCCCCATGTGACCCCACAGCACAGCTAGTGGGTCAGAGCTGGGCCATGCCATAGCCCCGTGTGGGCACATGACCCTTTCCTGACAGCCTGGTGGCTCTGTCCTGGGGGAGGCCTGTTACCTGATTTCATGCTTTTTTCTAGTACAGGGAAGCCTGGTCCCATGTACCAAGGGCCAGGGACCAGCCTCCGGTGAGGGTCCCTCTCTCCTTGTGTTTTGCCAGTGCCCACACACAGGGCCACAGGAATGTCAGGTCTCCCCAAAGGTGTTGAGCAACATAGGTGGATGTCAAGTGTAAGAACTGGAGAGAAATTGACTGGAACAGGGAGGGTCAAACATGTCCAAGAATGTTTTGTGGATCTAGTGTGTCCCTAGTCAAAGCAGGAGTCCTGGGTGGGGTGGCAGAGCTTGGTGGGGACAGTGATCTAGACCCCTTCTCTCATGTTGTTCTGCCATCAACAGCTCACGCTGCCTCTAAATCTGCCTTGGAATAAATGCTAAAGGAGTTCTCTTCCTGCTGAGGGCAAATCAATGTTAAAGTGTCTGGGTTGCTTTCTCTGGTTTGCAAATAAGCAGAACGGTGAGGACACATGCTCCGTTTGTGGGAAGGGTAGAGATATCTGGGCAACATCCTGCAAACATTGTTACATCTTTAAAAGCCCTAAGAAAGAGTATTTTGATGTGCATGTACTTGGTTCTCCTGTCATTTAATAAGTTGGGTTAGAATATATGTCCATGGCGTGTCCAAGTTATCCCAGGTCACTTATTCTGTTTAGGACTGTCTAAAACAGTGGGTCTCAACCTTTCTAATGCCCCAGTGTATTTTATTGTTAAAAAGGGGTCACAGCCCACAGGTTCAGAACTTCTGGTCTAGAAGCAAGAAGAAATCTGTGGAGTTTATAGTCAAACAGCAGATGTAACGCAGAAGAATGGTCCAAAGAAATGCAGTTTAAATACTTGCTGTATTGATAAGTCTTCATCTACAAATTTCCTAAACTTCATGGTGTGACAACTGATTGCATTTGAAGACTAGTGTTTTTGAGGTGCAGGTTTGTCATCTACCACTGTGTGGCCTATAGGAAACATTCCACCAGGATTCTGGATTACTGAGAAAGGGTATTTCTCTACGTAGGGGTATATTCTCTAGAGGGTTATATTGCATTTAAATGATGAAATCTGTCATAGTTAAGAGATCATTTTCAGGGACTCTTCCTAACCAATGCAAACATTGTAACTTCATTGTTTGTACCCTGACATTAATTTGAAATTAAAAAAAAAAAAGTCATTTGCACACTTTGTAATCAGGATCCAAATAGCTGGATTCTCCCTTTGTCTGGAAATGCTGAGCGAGCTTGTCCTTGGTGCCACTGACCTACATGGCGAGGAGCTCAACAAGGACACAGAGCCAGCGCTGGTCATCCAGCAGGCTGCCCAGGGTGATGGGCACACAGGCATCACTGGGGGGCAAGTTAGTGTCTCCTGATACTCCATATCACAGTTTCCATGATTTGGGATTTCTCACAAACACCACACTTTCCTCATGGCCGTCTCTTCCAGCTCTCCAGCTGGCTTTACTAAGTACAATCTGTTGTCCACCCATTCTATCTTGCTTGTATTATTCTTACTCAACTGTATCTTCATTTTTCTTGCAAATATTGTCTTCTTAGCACCTCATTAATACTATTACCTCAAAATTACAATGATCTATTCTTGTTTTTTTTTATATATATATATAAAGTCTCACTTTGTTTCCTTTAGTAGAGTTCTGTGACATCACAGCTCACAGCAACCTCAAAGTCTTGGGTTCAGGTGATTCTCTTGCCTCAACCTTCTCAGTAGCTGGGACTACAGGCACCCACCACACACCCAGCTATTTTTAGAGATAGGGTCTTGCTCTTGCTCAGGCTGGTCTCAAACTCCTGAGCTCAAACAATCTGCTCAAAGTAGCCTCCCAGAGTGCTAGTCCATTCTTGTTTTTATGTCAGATTATTATCGAACAACTAATAATGAGTTTATGTGATTACCAAACAAAAACCTTTTCACATGAAAGCATATTTAAGATACATGCAAGTTTGTCCTTAATATACCCCAACTATAGGATGACCATGATCTCATTGCCTAAATGGTTCCTGCTCCTGCTATTATTTATAATTTCTTGGAGGAACAGGAGTCCTTTCATTCTCAACCATGTTCTGGATTCAGGATAAATGAAGTACTTAACTGTGAAAAAGTTAAGTATAAAAATATTTTTCTCTAAATGATCACATTTTCAAAAACATTGCCTTATAATTTTTACCTGAATTAAGGAATAAGAGGAGTTTTTCTATAATTCTGGAGTAATGTGTTTGCCATTGTGTTCTCTGTGGAGTAGAATCCCATCATTTGTCTGGTTTTAAATTTCAAAAAAATAACTCTTTTCTTTGGACTTGGATTTCTCTTTAAATGTGAACTGCAGGTACTTTTTCCATCTCACATCTTGCAATGGAAGACATTAAAACGTGATACTCAGAGGGGGGTGGGCCCTTGGTGTGTGCTACACCTTTTGAAGGCAAGACACGATTGCAAGAGGGACTTTACCTAACAAATTCAATCAGTATAACCTGGCTTATTGTACCCTCAATGAATCTCCAACAATAATAAATAAATAAATAAATAAAGTGATACTCAGTAAATATATTTTTATTAGTGCATTGAAATGTGTAAGTTGACACACAAATATACATATATAGTGTATCTCTGGTTTGTTTAAAATAAGGGAAAAACCCTATACCAGTTTCCTCTTAATACTGGTAGCTGATATACCTAAACTCCACTGTCTGCCGTTTCTGATATAGCTCCCAAAGCACATCATATACAAATACTTTTGTTAATCTAATTCCAATTGCTCTTTGTCTTGGTTTTGACATATTCTCATTCTATGAAAAACAAAGATCAGGAACTGGGCACGGGGAATCTGGGGAGACAAGACCCCAGACATGTCTGGCTGGTGGGATCTGCCTATGATCATCCCTTTGAGGATACAGGGAGCCAGCAAGGGACTTCTGGACCCCAGGAGGAGGACAAAAACAGTGGAAAACTGGCAAGTGGCTGCATGTGTTCGATCGACCTAATCACGCCGGCAAATGTGAGTACAAGCAGCACTGAGACTGCAAACTGGAAAGGCCTTACCTGTGAACTGTTTTGGTGTTCTTGGACTTGGCACTCAGTTGAGCTGCCTTGGGGAGAGCTTGAGCACAAGTGTGGAGAACGTTGGGCATTGTCTGGGGCCCCAAAAGGAGCCACTGAGATGGGCTCAGTGAAAGCCATTGTGTGAAAAAACTGCTCCAGCAAGCCCCGCCCTCAGGGTTCCAGAGCAAGGATCGGGCAGGACAAAGTAACCTAGTGACTGAGCAGCTTAAAGGCGGGGACTGAACTGCCTCACAGCCCTAATCCTTAGGGGCAGAGTGAGACAGTCTTGGCACATTGGAGCCTTGGGCTGTTGCCTTGGGTATTGTGCCCTGACGTCACAGCTCATAGCAACCTCAAACTCCTGGGCTTGGCGCCACCCAGACCTCCATAAGAGGTGTACAGCAAACCCTGACCGGTGATCCGCACCCACCAGGGCTCCACATTCCCTGACCAGGAACTGCGGGAGCAACACAACCCTGCGTCCTCCCTCCTGTGTCCTCCCAGCCTCCACACTAGCTCATCCATCTGACCAGGGACTCTGGTAACTGTGTGCCCTCTGGAGCCCACTCTGCCTCTGTGCAGAGCCCTTCTCCTGGCCAGAGACTGCTAGAGCCTTGGGTTCTCTGTGCCAAAGTCACTGGGTGCCAAGCACAGAGAACCGTGCGCACAACCCCCAGCCCTGTTGCTGAATCCGGGGGTGTCACACACCAGAGATGCTTCCACAACCAGAATTCCCTAACTACAGCAGCCCCGAAGGAACTACACAGGGTCACTCCCTAACAAAGATCCAGCAACAATAGAGTGATCCCGCGGGGGTCTAATCTTGGAGACCCACCTCCCCAACTCTGAGGATGGCCAGAGGCAACAGTAAA
>CAUYPK010039574.1:0-39242 GCA_963574355.1 Loris lydekkerianus | reverse complement strand
ATACATCCTTTTCATCACACTAACTCAAAACCTCACCTTTCCAATGATAAGATATCATCTGAAATAATGTTGCAGTCTAATATCGAAGTACAGGAACTACCCTGAACCAGTCCATTGCATAATGTCCAACACATCTTAAATTTCTCTGTTTATGTCACAATCTGTCCCATGACTTCTTCCTTGTCAGCTTGCTGTGACATCTCACTCCCAGAGCACCTCTATGCTCTGTTTAAAACAAAGGGATTAGGATACTGAAACCCTAGACACTTTGAAATTAACTATGGTAAAGGCATTTATAATGGGCTGATAAACATGCTTCTGTAAAGCTATAATTAATTCAGAAGTCCATCACTCAAAAGAGCCTATTTATTTCCTCTTGGGCACTTGAGATGTCCTCACAAACATTATGAAAATTCTGAGGTGTTGTGACAACAATATTTGCAGAATTAGTCAGTGAAAGAGCTTTCCACTAGAATGTAAGTTTCAAGAGCTCAGGTAGTTTTAGATCCTCAATGCCTAGAATAGTTTCTGGGATATGATCGGTCCTAAATAAATATTTCATGAATCGATGAATAAAAGAAACATGGGATCGTTTACATTTTGAACTCTTGGTGTTTTTTGAAAGTTGTAGAATTGTCAGGGGTTTCATGCTTTTCTCTGGGCATCTTTGATTTGGTCAATGCCTTTCCAAGTGAAACCTAAGCCATAGTGTGGCTAGAGATTATATATGTAAAAGTGCCTATCATAGTGCCCAGCACACATTCAATTAATATTAGCTATTATGATTATATTTACAGCTGAGTCCAGGACCTTCTCCCCTTAGCTCTGTTCTGCATCTTTATTGCTCCCCTACACTGGGGTATTCATTCTCTCCCAACTCACCCAAACTGTTTCCAGAGGCTCCAAATAACTCCCTGACTAGCCTGTGCCTGGACTAAAGCTCTCATGTTTCAACAACATAATATTAAGAAAAATTCTCATGGAAACAAGAAAGAAAAATTTCTCACAACTTTCTTTATTTAACTTACTGTATTTTAGTATAAATACAGTAATAGTAAAATTAAAATAGTATCCAGAACTATTTTAATACTATTTTTTATCACATAACTTACTCCATTTCAAGTTTTGTTTTGTTTTTAATATGTGGTCCCCTTAACATCTTGTGCTTATGATATTTTAAAAAGAAAATAATTTCAGGACTTACAAAGCAATTTTGTTAGCCTTGAAATTGATTTGGAAATTCCCTAATATGTATATACCATCTGAGCTCCCTTCTGAGGCCAGGAGAAAGGAAAATATCCTATTCCCTGGATAGTTTGTGCTATCTTATCATGAACTGTGAAGTATGCCCTACCTCATGCCACTGGTCTCAGGGAAAGGAAGCCGCCAGAGGACTTGGCTAAAGGTGGCAGGGTAAAAGGTCCAAAGGATTAAATTTCTGACTCCCAAAATAACCCCTGAGTACTCCTGCCACCTCCAAATTAGGTCCTGCACGCTTTTCCTGGTGACTCAGTGCCACCTCTCTGGCCCATAGCACAGGGCCCTGATGAGCCACAAATGCCCCTCTATCTCCACGGAGACAGCATCCTAGGGAGGCTGGAAATCCCACTGAATTAAGGGTGAACGTGCACCCTTATAATTTTTCTTCTTTAATCTCCTCTCTTCTGTCTTTTTCCCCACCTGTGTCCAGGCTCCTGGAAGACTTCACAATAGCGTTTTTCAAAATTCAGTAATTTGAGTACCACTGTCTTATTCCTCCCCAGCCCCATCGTATCCAAATCTCACTGGTACTATTTGTTACTACACTTATAAACTTAAACATTTTAGAGTCTAGTTATTAATGTATAGCACTGCTTCGTTTAAAACCAGTTTCCTTGCCATAAATAGAAGTCTCACTCAAAAATACAGTAGAATGAAAAAAATATGTGGAAACAGAATTTTAGTTGGCTATGGCTTCTGGCTGCAGGTCATGTGCCTGAATCCTTTTAAGGAATGCTGGAGAGGCATTACAGACAGAGCATCAAAGTAAGACTTGATTCCTGAAATAGAGACACGGAAAGAGGGCCAAAAAGGCCTTTTTCATTTATTTTGGAATACCCTGCCTACTGCCTCAGCGTTTCCCACTTTGGATTTTAGACTCAGAAAGCTAATTAAATTTGTTGAAATCTGATAGGCGTCACCCCATTTCCTTGGCAAATAACTGTACTCAAAAACCTTTTGCACATTTTTTTCTCATTATTTGTTCACAGTTTTTGACCAACTAGCAAAGAATGCTTTGGATACGGGACTAATTGCTGTGATCACACAATTTGACCGACAAAAAGGGACTCTGGGTGTCATCTGGTCCAAATTTTAACTCATTTCCACTTTTTCTGAAAAGAAGACTTGGGGTTCGGGGCCAAGGGTGATTTTTGCCCAAGGTCACAAAGAGCGTGGTCGTTTTGGTTCCTTCGCCCCAGAGAACAAGCTATCCGGTTCCTCGCGAGGCCTTGCGGAAAGGTTGCCGGGTCGGCCAATGGCCAAACCTCTCGCCGTCCCAAGGTTGATCACGGTTGTCTTGGCAGCGGCGTATTGTTCCGCCCCTCGTCTTGGTGACGTCAGGGGAGCAGCGTCCAATGGGAAGGCGGTCCGGCCTCACGCACCGCCTCTCCTTCCCGGCGGGCACCGCCCTTCGCGGCCCAGAGCGCCCAGTCTGCAGCGCCGCGCAGCCAGGCTCGGGTTGAGGCCGCGGCGAGTTACATCGGTTTCCCGGCTGTCCGCGTCCGCCGCCGCCCAGGGCAGAGCCAGAATGTTCAGAATGCTGAGTAGCAGCTTTGAGGATGATCCTTTCTTCTCGTGAGTGTAGAGGACCAGGCGCCCGCGGTGGCGCGGGAATTCCGGGGTCTAGTTGGGGGCTATTTGAAGGGAAAAGGGCGACTCTTAGAGGGCGAGAGGGAATTGGGGGACTGCACCGGGCGGTGGCAGGGAGAACTTGGGGACTTGGGAGGAAACGAGAGCAGGATTTGAGGGCGTGAGGTGGGGGCAGCAGGATTCGGGGACATGAGGGGGGACGAGGTCCGAGCGGCTTCGCTCAGACACCCCCGGGGTGACGGTTGCTCTCGACTTGGCCCAACTCGGGGCGCCCCTTCCCAAGCCGCGGCGGGGGCTTTGCAGGTGGGGATAAGTGCCGTCTCGGTGGAAGGTCTAGAGAGAATTATCTTCATGCCAGTTTAAAGTATAAATCGGGGCCGGAGTTATTCTGCAGGATGGCAATTCCTTGAAAAGGGAAACCATTTTTAAACCGCATTTTACCTGCGAGCGAGGGACGCGTCTGGGAGCACAAGCTTGGAGAGCTGCGCTCTCTCCTGAGTGTCTGGAAGTTGCCAAGTGCACCGTTTGTTTTCCTTGCTCGCTTTGTTCCAAAGCTAGCCTTGTTTGTGAAGGGACGACTCTTCCTGCCACAAGTAGAAAACAGGACGGGGAGGCAGGTGGGGGTACCTTTAATACCTTGGGTGAACAAGTGTCATCCAAGGTATACCTTGGGTGAACAAGTGTCATCCAACTGTGCCGGGTTCCTAGGAAGAAGGCATTTTTCTTCCACTTTCTGATTTAGTTTTCTGGGGGCTTTTTTTGGTTTATTTTAAATTCTTCCTTTACTCTAGTTAGATCCCTAAGACGGGAAGGTACTTTTTTGCCCAAGACTTTTGCCACGTAGAATTTTAAATTGGTATCTAGTTTATAGTGATCCCTTAAATTCTCTGTCTTTTCAATTTGGACACCTTTTTACAATGGTTTTTTAATGTTCACAGTTTACCACGTAGATTTTTTAAAATAATGTTTTAAAAGAAAATTTTTATATTGGCTTAAATGTGTCAGTACTAATTTAAATGACATTAAAGTAATAATTGAAAAGATAATGAACAGAAAAGTAAAATGATTAATATGAAAAGAAAAATGATTAATAAAAAGATTAATCTTTTAAAATGTTTTTAAAAGATTATTTGTTATAATTAAGGGGAAAACTGATTATGCCATTTCAGTCAACTTGCTGGTATCATTTTAACAAGTTTAAAATACAGTATTATTATAATTTTCTCTTTTTAAAGCCTCTGAGACAATATAGTCATGGATTTGTTGAGCTGTTGAAGTAATTCTTATGTAAATGTGATGTCATTAGAATGGGTAACAGTTAAGATTGTGCTGGACAATATCAGAGCTGGATTGTAGCCTTGATTATACCACAGGGAGCAAGGGCCTTAACTAAACTGTGAATGTGTAATTAGTATCTTGTTTAAAATGTCCAGCAGAAGTGTAATTTAAACCTTGGGTGACCCTTTCTGAGCAAAAGCAATGAACCCAAGAGTCGCGTCAGAAATAGTAACAGACCACAAATAGTAGGCACACATCAAAGTACACTCTTCTTCCCTGCTCAGGATGGAAAGGACCTGTTTACTGTTTACACGTTAATGGGTCTTTCAGTCATCACTGTCTGTAGCCTTCAAAGACAGGCAGCCATATCCTAAAAATTTAAGATAAAGTGATTGCATTGAACTTCATAAAACCTATTCGTGCTTATGATTCCTCCACATTTGTATTTAAACACACTTTGGGAGGGGGTAAGGAAGAAAGAATGGGTTTATATTTATTTCAGGTAATTTGTTATTTGATCCACTGCTTTTATCACAGCCTTCACAAACAAAATGAGTATCCATTTCTTCAGTCAAACATAAGAAATTCATATAAGTGACAAACTCCTTATTAAATCATCCGCTGACCTTAGGAACATAGAACGTAAGTGGAACACGTCCATGGCCACCATCTTTTATGTAAATATTGTCCATGTTGATAATATGTGTCCGGTCATTGGCTAGTTTAACATAGAAAGTGGTCAATAAATATTGTTAATTGATGATCTGGTGTCCTTTATTCTCTTTCTTATAATCAGTCTGGTATTTTTGATTGCTGAAAATATCATTTGCATTCAACAAATGCTGTTATTGATGTGGGAATTTTCTAATTAGAATATCACCATTTTAAAATAATTCATTAGTTCATAAACAAGGATTGTCTATAAGCAAACTCTATGATTTACTAATTGTTCAAAAATGAACAAAGTATACTTCTTGGATATAAAATTAGAATTACTCCAGAGTGTGAGACTGACAAAATACTGTGGTTAAACTGTTAAATGCTTAAAAGATTTTAATAAAAATTAATTAAAATCTGTAGTTTTGAATTCAAATATGTTCACTTTCTATATATTTACCTTCTTATAAAAGCGCCTCATATATATTTCATCAGAAAATTAAAGGGCAATATTAGTGATATTTTAAAATTTGGTGTTTTATTTACATATTTGGCATTTTTGATGTTGATATTTTATCACATCTCAGCACTAAAATTATTTCAGTGAAAACTCCCTTTACAGTATATTCTAAAACCTCTTCTTACTACTTGTAATTTGGTTATAAACAGCTTCTCTCAAGAATACTATTTTTCCTCACATTTGTATTTGCTTTAGAATAGGTACCCGGTTAAGCAGATATACGAGATATGGACAGGAACATCAATTTGATATTAAAATGTTATCTAATCTATAACCTGAAAAACATTGATATCTATCTTATGCTCTAAAGAATATTGATTATTTCATATAAAAGTTTTTATATATTGGTATCATCCAGAATTTTCTATTTGGTTCAGAAACAAAGTTTGAGCTACAGCCATAAATTTTTGATCAGACAAATCCCCAAAGAATAACTATGTTCCTACTTACCAGCTATTAGAGACTAAAGAGTCAAAAGCAGACTGGCAAATCTGTCAGCTTTATTGAGCTGGATTTCTACTGTAAACTATTCATTTGGAGCATTCTTTAACTGATAGATAAAAACCATTGAGCTAGGAACCAAGGAACACAAAGTGACTATGGCACAGTTGCTGGGTCAAGGAAGGCCATTTGGTAGCATTTACCCACATAATAATGCCTCCTTTTATCAATGAATATTGTAAATATCCATGAAAAAGTAGGGAAGTATTTATATAATGGCAGGGGCCTGGCTATTTTTGCAGCTCTTTTGATATCAAAGTCTTCTGCCATATCAACATTTTAAATTATGCTTCTAGACTAGTGGTTCTCAACCTTCCTAATGCCACGACCCTTTAATACAGTTCCTCATGTTGTGGTGACCCCCAACCATAAAATTATTTTCGTTGCCACTTTATAACTGTAATTTTGCTACTGTTAGGAATCGTAATGTAAATATCTGATATGCAGGATGGTCTTAGGCGACCTCTGTGAAAGGGTCATTCGACCCCCAAAGGGGTAGCGACCCACAGGTTGAGAACTGCTGTTCTAGACCGAGGAAAAATAGAATTGCCTTATGGAAATGTAATTTATTATTGACATATTAAGTTTCTACTATAGGCCCAACCCTGTAGACTGTCTTTTGAACTTTTAGAAGTCATGGCCCCTGTCTTTAAGGTCCATTTTTTAATGTTACCTGCATTATTTCTAGTATTAAAACTTGGATCATCTGTCCTATTTTCCTTATGGACCAGACTACCTCACTGAAACTCAGAACATTTATTTATGAACAAGAGAGTAGTAACAATCTGTTTTTGCCTCTACTATGTATAAGAGAAAGGGAATCTATTTTCTTATATAAACCAAAGAGAATTATAACTGAGGCAAAATATATAAATAGAGAAAGAAAGAGACTTAAAAACAGGAACTTGGCAAGTGACTCAGTGGCACACCTCTAATCCTAGCAATTTGAGAGGCCAAGGCTGGAGGATTGCTTGAGACCAGGGGTTCAAGATGAGACTGAGCAAGAATAATTCCCCCTCTCTACAAAAAAATAGAATAATTAGCTGAAAACAGTGGCATAGGCCTGTAGTCCCATCTACTCTAGAGGCTGAGGCAGGAGGATCACTTGAACCAAGGAGTCTAAGGTTGCTATGAGTTATGATAACACCATATCCTGGCCTGGGCAATAGTCTGAGACCCAGTCTCAAAAACAAACAAACAAAAAAAAAAAAAAACCCAAATTAAAACAAAAAAACTACAACCTTATTCTGAAGGGAAACATTACCAGCCCTTAAAAAAAATTGTGTTGAATCATTCCCAGGAAACCCAGAATCAGTTTAAGAGTTAAGGCATAGGCTTAGCACCTGTAGCTTAGTAAGTAGGGCACCGGCCACACACCAAGGCTGGCAAGTTCGAGCCCAGCCTGGGCCAGCTAAACAACAGTGAAAACTGCAACAAAAAAATAGCCAGACGTTGTGGTGGGCACCTGTAGTCCCAGCTACTCAGGAGGCTGAGGCAAGAGAATTGCTTAAGCTCAAGAGTTTGAGGTTTCTGTGAGCTGGGACACCATAGCACTCTACTGAGGGCGACATAGTAACACGCTGTCTCAAAAAAAAAAAAAAAGTTAAGACATTAACACATCTGTGGGGAAAGTGAGCAACAATTTATTTTTCCTGTCTTGCTATATACTCAAATAAAAAATACGGAGTAGAAAAAGTACATTTGGAACCAAATTTCATTTGTTTGGTTGTGGTTTGTATCAGCAATGCTAACCAATGTAGTGTTATTGTAATAATGAGTACAAGTAAATTTTTCCTGATTTAAATTAAAATGCAGCCTCATAGAAAATCTGAAAACCATAGAAAAGTTTGGTAAAGGACACAATGCACCCATTATTCTGGTGTATTTTGTTTCCATGAACTTAGTGTTCCTTTGAACTGTTTTTCCAAAATTGGGACCGTATTTTATGTTAAATATTATGTGTCTTTCTTAAATTTACTTAAATATTCTATTTTTCCTCAAAATATACCAGGAGCATTTTCTTGGTCTTTAGTTACTCTTAAAACATTGTGTCCAATTTTTTTCACATAAACCTTTAACCACATTTCCAATTATTACTTTAGACTATTTTTGTATATACCTCCTTGGCAGCCTATGAACTTTTTTAAGTTTCAAGATACTTCCAGTTTGTTTTCCTTCAAAGAATGAAACATTTTCAAAGGAGAACAGTATAAATGGCTAAAATATGTTAAGAATATTAATTTTTCATTTGAGAAAATAAACCACAAATTATAATCTATCCAAAAATGTCGAAACAACTCTTTGTTGCCACACAGGTTTATGGGGGGAGCTTTGATAAAAATGAACTCAAACTTGAACAAGACAAATTTTAAAGTCATATCTCCAAGCAGCTGCCGTTCTTGGTAGACTGAAGTAAACGCACTGCAAGGTCCAGCCAGATTTCTTCCTGAATGGTTCAGACAGGCGCAGGCATAGAATATAGGCTTACTTTTGCCTTAAAGCTTTCTCTGAAACAGAGCCTTTTGTTTGTGTCACTCAAAAAATAAAAAGACATTTTTTAGCATTTGCTGTATATATGAATAACCTACCCCTATTTAAATAAAGAAAATCCTGGGCAACATTTTAAATGACCCACATTTCATTGATTAACATTTAGCCTGATTATAATGCAATAAGAAAAATAAATCCCACTAAATTTGGTGTCTATGGGGAAGAATAGCTGTTTAACACCCACTTATTCATGGAACAAAACCTAGTATTCCCTGAAGTATTTTTCTTCCTTGCAGTCAAATCTCATCCACATGTCTTAAGGAAAAGTTGACTAATTTTCTTGGGAACTGCATATTAATAAGAATGAACATTTTTAATTTTATAACTATAAGCTCTAAATACCCAATGATATGGAGCTCTAAGAAAAATGACCCCTTTGAGATATCCATTTTAAAGCATCAGATGTAATGAGACTCTTTAACCCCATTCAATTCTATTTATTTTTATTATGCAATGTTTCTAAAATACTACAAAGATATGACAAATACTTTGGAATATGATGAAAGTTGGAATATTATGAAATATTTTGACATGGGAATTAGAAAGAAAATGTTCCTTAGACAACTCATTTATGAATCTTAAAACTACTTGAAACTGTTTCCTCAGAAAGTAGGAAGATAGATGCACCAAACATTAATTTCTTAGTTTTATCATGGGCTGCTTTTGGTCTTCAGATGTTGATTTGGGGAAGTGTACAGCAACTACCTTTCTGCCCTCTTTGTGCTAACACATGAGGTGTTTGGTGTGTGCTATTGAGTCATTCAATTTGTAAATTGGCATATAGTGCTAGTTGCCTATAATTCTGCTAGAATGGTGACTCTCAAATGTTTTAACAGGGAGAGAATCTAGAAATGGTAGTCTGCTAAATTCTCTGTGCCCCTCCTTAGTAAGACAGAAATGAAAACTTTAAAAGTCCTACAAAAAAAAATCTGGTATGTTAAGAAGCTTAGCAGTCCACACTTGGTATTAACAGGCTAAAAATTGAACAAACTGAAACACTAACCACTTTTCTTATATTTGTCAGAGAAGTGAGGTCACAGGGCAAACACTGTCCCCATACTTGGAGATACAGAGAATCACAGTTTAACGAAGCAGCAGCCTAAGGACAGGATCCTTGGGAACTGGTGCTAGGATAGGAACGCCTGAACTATAGTTGATAAATTGGTAAAGACTCAGTTATGTACACGTGTGAGAGTTAAAACCATCAGGGGGCCGGTCATAGCGGATCTTCCAATACTTCTGTGAGTTTTACCCACAAGAATTCTACCAGGTCCTCAACAGGGAATATTAAGAACACCTCCTTATGGGAATAAGAAAGTAACTATTTTGAAATATGCCAGAGCAATCTGTTTTTCTTAGCAAGGCCTGCAGTCAGGGAAATGTGTTGTTTTGTTGTTCTTGTTTTGTGTGTGTGTGTGTGTGTGTGTGTGAAAGAGAGAGAGATTCTCCCTCTGTCATGGCTACAATGTAGTGACATCACAACACAGCTCAGCTCACAACAACAGCCTCAAACTCCTCAAACTCAATTCCCCTGCCTCAGCCTCCCAAGTAGCTGAGACTACAGGCAGGAACCACTATGCCAGCTAAGTTTTTCTATTTTTAGTAGAAATGGGGGTTTCACTCTTGTTCAGCCTGGACTTGAACTCATGGGCACGAGCAATTTTCCTTCCGCCTCAGCCTCCCTGGGTGCTAGAATTACAGATGTGAGCCACCACACCCCAGCAGGAGAAACCTTCTTACAAAAGCCTAACCCTCTGGGGTTTTATCAAAGCCTAACCTACATGGAGGGAGGGAAATTTCCAACTCCATTTCCACTGGCCATTGTTTTTCACTGGAGGAGGACTACAGAGCGCTGGTGCAATTTACAGTCTAGGGACCCAGGCTCAGCAAAAGACTGAGCTAAGATGTGTCCAGAACACTTCCCTGTCCCAACACTGTACCACTACATTACTAACGGTATATTTACTGCAGTTCCTTTTACCCACTATATCATGTATCTTTTTTTGAAAAAAGTATAAGGCATACTGAATGTACAGTTTGAAGAAGCTGAACAAGCATCCAGACCCTGTCTATGCCAAGCATGTTGGGATTATCAGACTAGAAGTTTTTAAAAACTGTGGTCGATATGCTAAGGGATCTAATGGGAAAATAAGACAACATGGAAGAACATATGTAATCAGAGAGGTGGAAATGCTGATGTAAAAATGATAGTGGTCAAAACCAGTGTAACAGAAATGAATACCTTTTATGGGCTGAGTAGTAAACTAGAAACAGCTGATGAAAGAATCTCTGAGCTTGACGTATGACAATAGAAATTTATAAAACTGAAAAGCAAACAGAAAAAAGACTGAAAACAGACAGAATATCCAAGAACTGTGGGGCAACTATAAGAGGTGTGACACATGCCTAATTGGAATAGCAGAGGCCAAAGAAAAACAGAAAGAACAGAAGCAACCCTTGAAGAAACTAGACTAAGAATTAATGTCAGGCACCAAAACACGGAACCCAAAAGCTCAGAGAACACCAAGTAGGATAAGCCCTGAGAAAACAAAACTTAAGCATGGCATACTTGAACTTCAGAAAATCAAGATAAAGAGAAAAATTATCCTGAAAGAAGCCAGAGAAGAGAAAAACACCTACAGACTTACATCTAACTTCTCAGAAATGCAGGCAAGAAGACAGAGTGAAATATTAAAAATGTTGAGAGAAAAACTCAGCCACCTAGAATTCTGTACCCTGCAAGGTTGTCCTTCAAAAGTGAAAGAGAAGCTGGGGGCATAATCAGTGATTAGAGAGCACTAGCCCTGCAGAATAGGAGCAGTGAGTTCGAACCTCTCCTGGGCCTGATTAAGAAAAACACAAAGAAAGAAAAGTGAAGGAGAAATAGACTTTCTCAGACAAACAAAAATTGAGGGAATTGTTGCCAGTAGACCTATCTTGCAAGAAATATTAAAATTTCTTTCCTTTAGAGGGAAGGAAAATCATATAGGTCAGAAACTCTGAGGTACATGAAGAAATGAAGAGCATCAGAGAATCGTTTAAGGTAAAGAACATAGGCTTGACACCTGTAGCTCAGTGGCTAGGGTGCCAGCCACATACACCAGAGTTGGTGGGTTTGAATCCAGCCCAAGCCTGCCAAACAAGAATGACAATTACAACCAAAAAATAGTTGGGCATTGTGGCAGGCGCCGATAGTCCCATCTACTTGGGAGGCTGAGGCAAGAGAATCGCTTAAGCCCAGGAGTTGGAGGTTGCTGTGAGCTGTGACGCCACGGCACTCTACCAAGGGTGACAAAGTCAGACTCTGTCTCAAAAAAAAAAAAAAAAAAATAGAATATGTACTGGTGGTCCCCAGGTTACGTATGAGATACGTTCCTGAGAAGGTCTTTAGGTCAGTTCTGTATATAACTTGATTCCTGATGAATAGCATAGATACAATAATAATAGTACTATAATGACTCATGTGGTAATAATACAGTGTTATACTGTAATAGTAATGATACCTTTGTATCACAATAACAAATTATACAAACTATTGTGCTTTTTATTTGAATTCAAACAATCAGAACATTAAAAAAAACTCATATAAAAAGTTTAAATAGAAGGTCAGGTGTGGTGGCTCATGCCTGTAATCCTAGCACTTTGGGAGAGCAAGGCAGGAGGATCACTTGGGTGTTCTAGGTATTCTAGACCAGCCTGAGAAAGAGTGAGACTCCGTCTCTACAAAAAATAGAAAAATCAGGGTGGTACCTATGGCTCAAGAGGGTAGGGTGCTGGCCCCATATGCCGGAGGTGGTAGATTCAAACCCAGCCCTGGCCAAAAACTGCAAAAAAAAAGGATAGAAAAATCAACTGGCATGCTTGTAGTCCCAGCTACCCTAGAGGCTGAAAAGGATTGCTTGAACCCAGGAGTTTGAGTTTGCAGTGTGCTATGGTGAGGCCACTGCTTTCCAGCTGGGGTGACAGAGTAAGACCCTATCCCAAGAAAAAAATAAAGGTGAGTGAGGAAAAATTTCAAGAAGGAATATGAATGGTCAACACCTAGTGTTGGACTAATGTCTTGCTTACTGGAAGGGGCATTTTTGAGGCAAGCAGGGAGGCTGACATTAATTGGGAAATGATGATGGAGCTGGTGCTGGAGGGGATGGAGTGGGTACTGGAGAATCAGGAATCAATTCTGTTGCTGGAGAAGTTGGTTTCTTAATAAAGTTTCTGGGTTTGCACAGCCTATTTCTTTTAAATGGCCTGGGGGCAGTGATGTTCTCACTAACTGTGGGGTGTTAAATATATTGTTTATAAACCACTCAGTGATAGGGTGCTCCTCTCAGAGCAAATCCTGCATTAATGAGATGAAAGGCTTCAGCTCAGTTTTTTTGGCATAAACTTTCTTGTCTCTGGGTGTTCTGCAGCTTCATGTTCTTATGTTTCTCTCAGCTGCTTCTCTATCTGTGAGACTAGCAGCAAGGGCAAAGATGCCATGCCAAAGACACGTGCGCTCAAATGTTTACTGCAGCACCATTCCCAGGCACAAAGATGTGGAATCAACTCAAGTGCCCATCCATACATGAGTGGATTCGTGAAATGTGCTATATGTACGCCATGGAGGTACTACTCAGCCATTAAAAAAAAATGAATTGGGACCTTTTGCAACAACCTGAATGGAACTGGTAATCATTTTTCTGAGTGAAGAATCACAAGAATGGAAAAACAAACACCACATATATTCACTATTACATTAGAACTAATCCATCAACACTTATTTGCACATTTGGTAGCAAAACTCAATGGAAAGTAAGCAGGTGGGAAGGGCCTGCAGGGAAAGGGCAAATTCACACCTAACCAGTGCAATGCACAATCTAGGTGAAGGGCACACTTAGAGCTTTGACTGAAACTGTACAAAAGCAATTCTTGTAGCCAAAACATTTGTATCCCCATAATATTCTGAAATAAAATGTTTTAAGAGACGATTTAAAAAAAAAACAAAAAGTCATGCCAGTGAACTCCTTATAACATACAAGTCTACATGTGAGTGAACTTAGAAGCAGATTTTTAAAACCAGCAAATAGCCACATGAATGAGCTTATCGCCATCAGATAAGACTTGAGATGACTGCAGCCTTAACTGACAACTTGATTGTAGCCTACCAAGAGGCTCTACTAGCTAATCTACCCAGCCAGTTAAACTGATTCTGATTCAAATCAACAGAAACTGTGACATCATAAATGTTTGTTGTTTTAAACTTAGTTATATCGACAATCGATAACTAATACATGCTGCGTCCAAAGCATAACACAGTTAAAATTGTCCTCATCTGAAGTCATTACTTTTGTTAGTTTCATCTAAAGACAGGGGAAAATGAATGTGAATCTACAAAAATAACTTCTTTGTAGGTTTGGTTCTGCATGATAAGAAAAAGTTTTATAAATGTTTACAAAGTTTTTAGATTATGTTTGGGATGACCTGAATAATAACGTTAAGTTTCTATAGCATGAATAGACTTCAGTGGAGGGTGGAGTTTCTCAAACACACAGGCTGTTTTTCTCTGGAGCAGCTGAAACAGGCGTGAGAAGCTCATGGAACTGTCAAGTCAGGAGGTGTAAGTCCCGTGTATTAAAATACCTGGGCCAAAGAAA
Source organism: Loris lydekkerianus (assembly GCA_963574355.1). Lineage (NCBI taxonomy): Eukaryota > Metazoa > Chordata > Mammalia > Primates > Lorisidae > Loris > Loris lydekkerianus. Next base: position 25,253 of record CAUYPK010039574.1, on the reverse strand, counting down.
AACAACTCTATTTTAAATCAGAAGTCACTAAGGAAGAAGTCCAGAATGTCAGGTGTTGATTGCAATGGAGATGCAATGCTTTTCTATGTAGGAAGCACTAAAGTGAGTAGAGCCTTTAATTTAGAGTAATTTTACAGCAATTTTTCCAAGAAATAGTAGGGAAACCGCCTGATGAGTAGGATGGTTCCAATTCAACAAACATAATGTATACTGTCAAGCACAGAGGTTGTTAATATGAATAAACAAAGATAAAGTTTTCGTTCTAGAAGAATGTATAGTTTAGCAGAGAAGTAAGACTTGTATGTTTTAAAATTAAGTTTATAAAACTTGAATTGGTTTCCTATTGCTGGTAACAAATTACCACAGATTTAATGACTTAAATATCACAAATTTATCATGGTACGGTGGCATTCAGAAGTCCTGAACTAAATCACTGAGCTAAAATCAAGATGTTGGCAAGGCTGCATTCCTTGTGAAGTTTGTAGAGGAGAATTTTCCTGGCCTTTTCTAGCATCTAAGAGACTGCTTGTGTTCCCTGGGCTTTGGCCTCTTCCTCCATTTTCAAAGCCAGCAGCTTCTCCTCATGACACTATTGTCTTCCTATAAGGACCCTTGTTATTACACTGGGCCCACGGGGATAATCTTCCCCATCTCAAGATCCTTAACTTAATCATATTGGCAAAATATGGTAAAAACGGAAAACTTAGTAAAGATTCATGGCTGTGTGACTGAACAAGTTGATATGAAGAAAATGAAAAGACAAGTCCAAGACTGGGAAAAAAGTACAAGCCATATTTCTGACAAAAGACTTAAATATATAACACACTGATTGCCACATTAGAAAAAATAATTTTCTTTGGGCCCATAGTGAGTTTTTAGGTCAAAAGACATGTGAGTTATATATGCTTCATGAGGTCCCAGGCTCAAAATTGGCCTAACTCAACATGGCAGTTAATGTGATAAAGAACTCTTAACAACTCAATAACAAGAAGACAAACCTGATTTTTTTTTAATGGGGAAAAACTTGAACAGACACTTTATCAAAGATGTAGGAATGACAAAATAAAATAAAATCACAGGGAGATATTTTGATGCCACTACTCAAATGGCTAAAGTTAAGAAGACTGTCCGTTCAGTTTTTGTAAAGTTAACGCTCTTACTGTACAACTAGCAGCCCTACTCCTAGAGAAATGAAACTGTATATGCACAAAGACTGGTGTGCATGAATACTCAAAGCAGCTTTATTCTTAAAAGCCAAAACTAGCAACAGCTTTGTGGTTATTCTGAGATAGAATCATACATACACAATGGACTTAGCAATAAGACTGAACTGATAGAACAACGTGCATGAATCACAGAGGCATTATTCTGAGGGAGTGAGGCTGCCAGACACTAAGACAGACACTGTGTGATGCCATCACGTGAAATTGTGGAAAAGGCAGAACTGTAGTGACAAAAGCCTATTAGTGGTAACTAGGGCTGGGGAACGGTAATTATCTGTAAAGGGGCAAGAGGTTAACTTTTGGGGGTGATAGAAATGTTCTACGTCTTAATTGTGGTGGTGGTTATGACTGCATTTTTCACAGTTTATCTCCCATTAAAATGGGTAAGTTTCATTATGTATAAAACATACCTAAATAAAACCGAATTAAAAACACGTCTCTACACACACAAACACAAATCCCATTAAACAGTTTGCCAATCTTGAAGTAATTGCACTTGAAGCAATTCACTTTTTTTTTTTAACTTCCAATATACAGGCAGTCCCTGAGTTACAAACATCTGACTGCTGTGCAACTCACACTTATGAACAGAAGCTATTACAAGTAATAGGTAAATGTGCCCTTCCACCTTACATACAAATTCAACTTAAGAACAAACCTCTAGCTGGGTGTGGTGACTCACCTGTCCAGAGTGCTTGTAATCCCAGCACTCTGGAAGGCTGAGGTGGGTGGGTTGCCTGAGCTCACGGGTTCGAGACCAGTCTGAGCCAGAGCAAGATCCTGTCTCTAAAAAGAAAAAAAATAGCCGGGCTTTGTGGCAGGCACCTGTAGTTCCAGCTACTTGGCAGGCTGCATCAAGAGAATCGTTTGAGGCCAAGGGTTTGGTGTTGCTGTGAGCTGTGACACTACCGCGCCTCCTTAGGGCTGCATAGTGAGATTCTATCTAAAAAAAAAAAAAAAAAGGACATACCTATAGCCCCTGTCTTGTTCGTAACCCAGGGACTTCCTGTATTATACATATATGGATAAATCTGGGCTCTGTGCAATAGTTTTATGTATACTGGTACTATGAAATTCAAAGGAAAATATCTTTATGCCTGGAATTACTGGGAAAAAAGACAAAACTTTTGAGCTTCCTCCTATTGACATGGGAGGATTGGAACTGGATTAGAAGGTGAAAGGTGACCTAAGTGTTACAGGAAAGTGAGTCTCAATGTGACAATCACTTGAAGTCTAAGTGGGACTTTGGCTTCACACATGAAAGAATTTGGGAGAGAGCCAACTGTGTAAGGCAAGTCTCTTTCAGAAAGTATAGAAAACAGACTCCCTGCGGGGAGAACAGCCGCCATGGTTCCTTCGGTCCCTCTGTTCACACAGTGGCTTAATTGTAGACTTAAACTTGGGGAGGAATATTCGCGTTATTTCTTGAAAAGGGGCAGTGTTGTCTTAGGATTTTTCCAAGAGAGGTATTTAATGATAGAACAATAGGGAGCGGCATCTACACATGAGTTGGGAAGAAAAGGTAAGAGGAATGAACATTTATACAACATGTTATCAGTCAAATGATTTTATCTCAACCACAAGGATACGCAGTATTACCCTGGTTTTATAACTATGGAAATTTAGACTTACTAAGAGAGGCGTGGGTTCTACTGCAAACACAGAAAGGGTGTTGCTCCTCAGGGGTTGGTGAGGGCCTACTTGAGTTAAAATCACCAGGGAGAGGGATGAATGCCCACAAATTGTACCTAGAGCAAGTAGGTTTGATTGAAACACTGGGGAGGGGTAGGAATCTGGATTGCTAACCAGCTCGCTAGTTGGTTGGTAATCTTAAGAAGGCTTGAGAAACACTGTTTTCAGACTTAGCAGGTATTTTTGCCGTGTGGTGATTTCTAGTATTTAGAGTTCTTAGAAACCAAAGTTAGCCTCAGAGTATCTTTGTCTTTGTTAAAAAATGTTATATCTTTACTGTGTTTGTAATGTAGCCATAACTCTCAGTGCTTGTATTTCATAAATAAGAGTTACAAAAATAAATAAGCAGGTGCTCTTTATAATTCTCTATAGAATTTACATTGTCGGCGGCTCAAAGAACACTGTTCATAGCACTGTTTTTCAGATTCATTTCTTTACCATTTCCCTTATCTTAAGGTACTTGAGATCTGTTACCTTGTGTTTACCATTTTTTATGCAGTATGGGATAAATACAAGGTGTACTTTTATTACTATATGTAAGTGAATTATAGTGGGTAGCAAATAAAAGAACAGGTTTTCATAATAATATATTACACATACACAGGTACTCTGACTTAAGATAAGGTTATGTCCCAATAAACTCATTGTAATTTGAAAATACTATATGTCAAAAATGCCTTTCATGCACCTAACCTGCCAGACATCATAGCTTTGCCTAGCCTACCTTAAATGTGCCTGCAATTGGGCAGAATCATCTAACGCAAAACCTATTATATAATAAAGTATTGAGTACAGTTTCTACAGAATGTCTATTGCTTTCATACCATCATAAAGTAGAAAAATCTTAAGGTGAGTGATCATAAATTGGGGGCCATCTCATAGTGGGTCTTTATGAGATAATTCTGTTCTCCTTAGCTCTTCTTTTGTCCCTTACCAAGCATATTAACCCCAAATCTTTGTACTATTTAGCTGCCTATTTATTAAAGTCCAACACTTAATCTTACATGATTATGTATTTTCAACAGTGATTCTTTTCTTGCACACCGAGAAAGTATGCAACAGATGATGAGAAGTTTTTCTGAACCTTTTGGAAGAGACTTGCTCAGTATCTCTGATGGGAGAGGGAGAGCTCGTAAGCATACAAGACATCATGATGACGAGGATTCCTTGACTGTAAGTTCATTTTTAAAAAGACGGTTATTGAGAAAGTCATGTAGGAATTTGAAGAAAAGGATTACAGAAGTACTCATTCATGATTATACTATATTATGGAAATTACTATTATATAAAAGGGGGTATCTAGTGGAAAGCTGAATTCTTGAACCATAAATTGTTAGCTGTATAGAATTCCACTGTGCAGCCAAAACTTTCAGAACCATATTATAAGATAAATTTAAACCATTGTTTTCATGCACACACACACACACAAATATGGTGTTTAACTAAAAATCATTTAAATGATTGTATTTTTAAAGAATTTGGATCTAGCTGGATGCAGTGGTTCAGGCCTGTAATACTAGCACTCTGGGAGGCCAAGGTGGGTAGATTGCTAAAGCTCAGGAGTTCAAGACCAGCCTGAGCAAGAGCAAGACCCTGTCTCTACTACAAATAGAAAAATTAGCTGGGCATGGTGGTGGGCATCTGTCATCCCAACTACTCAGGAGGCTGAGGCTAGAGGACTGCTTAAATCCAAGAGTTTAAGGTTGCTGTAAGCTATGATGCCATAGTGCTCTAGCCTGGGGAACAGAGTGAGACTGTGTCTCAGAAAAAAAAACGTCGTAAGTCAAACCCCTGTAAGTTGGGGACTGTCTATATTGTATTGGACGTTAGGTTTCAACATATGAATGTGGGATAGTGATACTAACATTTAGGCCATAGCACTTGTCCAGTTTATAGTGGCAGAAATTAGCTTTTATTTATGATTATTAATTATTTATTAGTGTAGTGTAAAGTCTATAGGCCAGCATCCAGTAGAACTTTCTAGAAACTGGAACTGTTCTTAATGCACACTGTGTAGTGTATTAGACACTCCTTACATGTCTGCTGAGCACCTGAAAGGTGCCTACTGCTACTAAGAAGCTATATTTTAAATTTAATTTTAATTGCCACATGTGACTGATGACTGCCTTAATGATGGATAGTATGATGATAGACATTCAGATAGACTCCGAAGCAGCTAGCTCTTTTTTAAACAATGGTAAATAAAGCGTACTAATCATCTACATGTGAACCTCATCTTCTTTCTCATTTCATAATCATTTCTTTAAACATTTTTTTCCAAGAAAAACTGCAGTATTCTTCCATCTGTTAAAAGTAAATGATAATTTAGGCTTGGTGCCTGTAGGACAATGGTTACAGCGCCAGCCACATACACCAAGAGTGGTGGGTTCAAGCCCTGCCCTGGCCAGCTAACACAACAATGACAACTGCAACAAAAAATAGCTGGGTGTTGTGGCAGGCACCTGTAGTCCCAGCTACTTGGGAAGCTGAGGCAAGAGAATTGCTTAAGCTCAATAGTTGGAGGTTGCTGTGAGCTGTGACACCTCATCACTCTACCGAGGGCAACATAGTGAGACTCTGTCTCAAAAAAAAAAAAAAAAGTAAATGATCATTTAAACCAATTAATTTCATAAAACCTAAGTCTCATGGCTTTTTTTTTTTTTTTTTTTCTTTTGAGACAGAGTCTCACTACCTCACCCTCAGTAGAGTGCTGTAGAGTCACAGCTCACAGCAACCTCAAATTCTTGGACTTAAGCTATTCTCTTGCCTCAGCCTCCCAAATAGCTGGGACACAATGCCTGGCTATTTTTTGTTGTTGTTGTCGTCGTTGTTGTTTGGCAGGCCCAGGCTGGGTTTGAACCCTCCAGCCCCAGTGTATGTGGCCAATGCCCTAACCACTGAGCTACGGGCATCAAGCCAGTCTCATGGCTTTTTAAATAATAATATTGTTCAGTATTATTTACTTGCCTCTTGATTTTGCTTTCATACATTATATCAACTTTCTTAGATAAATAACACCAATGCATTTTTTTGTTCAAAGTATGAAAATATTTTGCTAACCAAGAGCACTGAACATTGTTCTAGGGCAGATGGAGGGCAGCAGTAATATTTTAAATACAGGTGTTTCATCCTGTTATATTAGGTTTTCAAAGGAGCATTAAGCTTTCAGCCTCAAACTCATTTTCCTTCTGTATATTGGTAACTTTACACACATCTTTTCCCTAGATATCATGTACAGAGGGTGCCAGAAAGATGTGTACACATTTTAAGAAAGGAAAAGACTGTATTAAATTTGTATTAGTCAAGTCATATTTAACTTCTGCAGTTACAAGAGGTGTTCAACATGACTTATATTGATCTTTTGTTATTGATATATATATTGAATATTAAAATTTTAATAGTTGTTTTCCTTTCTTAAAATGTGTATACATTTTCTTGACATGTATATTTGGCATGTTTATTTCTAAATATGAAGGACTTATATATATAATAGCAAAAATAAATTTAGTTAACAGAAAAGAAAAAAACAACAACAAGAAAAACCTGTATCCCCAAAGTTTTATAACTAGAAATTAATGTGGGAACAAAAATTTGAAATTGATTACAGAAAATGGAGAAGAGTTTTTGCTGTCAAAAAGTTTAAAAAGAGCAGAACCAAGAAGATACTAGGCTTTTGAGCATGATAACTCTGAGTTTATTGGAACCCTTAATCAAAATAAATATAAAACATTTTTCTTTTCATAAAGTAATGTTTTAAAATTAATGTTTTAATTAAGCAGTGAGCACCTATACTTATGCTTTTAAGCATAATAGATGAAAATTTCTATTTCATAGAGATAGCTCAATATGTTTCTTTAAAGTGTTGGTCAATTTCTGGATAGATGTCATCTTTATCAGCCATATTATGAAGGAAAAGAGAAACTCATATTAGAAATAGCAACATCAACTATGCCATCTAGTTGTTTAAAAGTATATTATTTAATCTATAAATCTATTTAACGAGGCACCTTTTAACTCCAGCTATGACATTTAGACTGAGTGATGGTACCAGAGTTAATCTAAAATTTATACTCTATTTAGATTAAAAGAAAAAATAATTCTATTATACATCTAAAACACTTTGGAGACTACTTTTCTAGAAATACATTGTAAGTATGTATCATCTGATATCATTAATTATAAATCTTAATAGAACCATACTTTTCTCTATTTTTCAACATAAATCTGGAGGAAATCATCTATCACCAAACTTTAAACTAATAAATTATTGCATATGATGTAGACAATATAGATAATATACTATCATCTATAATAAAACTTTATCACTCAATGGTAAAACTTTATATCTCTACTTAGAAGTTCAAAATTTCTTTTCAACATTAAAACTTGTATACATCTGAACATTTGTTTTTATTCATCTGTACCTATTGAGGAATACAATTTGTGAACTATTAATTTTGGTTATTTTACCTATTATACTTAACATTGTTTTGCCTATCAAAGACACTAAAAAATTTTAAATCTATTTATGTGATCCTTTCTGAAGTCTATGCTAATTTCTTATTCCATAAACTAGTCCTTAGGAAGTATTACATTTTTATCAAATTTCTCTACTGTTCTTTTAGAATTTTATTAATGTAGATAAAAAATTTATTTTTAATTAGTTACAGGCAAAGTTAACTGATGTTTAAATAACACCAAATTGACCAGGCACAGTGTCTCGTACTGGTAACCCCAGCACTTTGGGAGACCAAGGCAGGAGAATCACCTGAAGCCAGGAGCTGGAGACCCTCCGAGGCAACAGAACAAAATTCCGTCTCTACAAAAAATAAAAAATAATAAAATAACTGGGCATGGTATACCTGTAGTTCTAGCTACTCAGGAGACTAAGGCAAGAGGGTCACTGAGTCCAGGACTTGGAGTTAGTGAACTGTCATTGCACCACTGCACTCTAGCCTGGATGACAGAGCAAGACCTTGTCTCTAAAACAGTTTTTTAAAAAGGGAATAATTGAGCAAAGGAAAGATGATTTAATAATTGTAACGTATATTTTTTATTACTTTTGACATGTATTTGCAATTCCTTTGAAAATGTTTATCTTACTCCGTAGCAAGTACTTTTCCTTTAACTGCCTTCAGTGACTATCAGAGTAGTCCTATTCTCAAGTGACACATGGCCCTACCTGCTGCCAGACTCCTCTCAGGCTCTACAATAAATAATAAGCAGACAATTTAAAAAATATATGTTGAATTATTTTTGTTTAGAGGGTTTTGTGATTTTGGTAGCTCTAAGCTATGTGGTTATGCAATGGATTGCTTTCTTTTTCAGGGATTAGTACATAATAAATATTGTAACCAAAATTAATTGGATATTATTTTTCTAGGCACCAAGTTGTTCTCTCATGCCTTTTGGCAATTTGGGTAATATGGTTGGTATCATGAGACAACAAACCATTTTAGCAATATTTTCTAACAAATATTTATTTTTTATTAACTCAAGCAGACTAAGTTGGCATGCCATCTCACTAACTTTCATAATGGCTGTTTATTGTTGTATTTGTACTGAAAACTTGTGTGTATTATCTCGGAATGTTTTGGCATGTGTTTTCTGAAGTAAGTCATGTCAACATGTATAAAATTATTCTTGAAAAATAAGTAGATTTTAATAGATGAATATGTGCTTGATTTACACACAGGGTCCCCATAGTTGTGTTTGAAAGTTGGGGACTTCCACATGCTTATGATGACTTTTTCAAAGGTAAAACGGTACGAAACTATAGGTAGGTAAGCGTGACTTTAAGAAAAGCCCAGCATGGCTGCTTCCTCTTCATTGGCCACCTGTCTGGGCTGCCTTTCCTGTGGAGTCACAGCAGCTGCTGTGCAACCAGCTGCTCTCCCACCCGTTTTTTTGGGCTTTGGTGCTGTTCTGTGATGCTCATTTCTGAGAAGTAGCAGAGAACAGCACAAATTTAGAACATTTGTATTTACATTTTCATGAAAGGTTTTTTTATAAAAATTTATTTTGTGCTACACTTGAATTATTCATTGTCCTGAAGTTTGTCGTACAGGTATAATATAGTCCCTACTGTCTAGAGTTTTTAGTGGGACAAATGACCAAAAAAAGAATAAAAAAGCGATTATAACCCAGAGTTATCAGTGAAATAATCAGGAAGGTCAGTATGCTGTGGGAGGACACATTTTAAAAAAGCACTTAACCCAGACCTCTAGGGTGGGGTGGGCAGATAAATCTTTTGTTGTTTGATTTGACAGTGAATTGAGAAAAGGGCAGAATATACCTAAAGGTCCAATCTTTCCCCTCCTCTTCTTTTCTCCTTCTTTGGGCTAAGCTTTCTGTCTTTCATGAATTATGTCCAATATAGGCCCTCATTCTCAACCTAGTCTTGAAACAAAATATAGTAGACCCTCCATAGCTGACCACTTCCCTACACTGACCACCTCCTTCAATTGACCTGATTTTCATAGCCCAGATACATACCACAAGTACATATCAGTACAGTAGGCCTAGTTCCTTAGGTTGACCACCTCTGTATTCTGTATTCAGAATATTCCCTGAATTGTGTTTGAATCTCTGAAATGCAGACTAAATTCAGTCCTTTGTGTACCCAAAGATATATTAATATGTCCTAACTGTGCCTCTGTTGTTTCCTGCAATATTAAGTGCAGTTTCTAAAGAGGAATTTGGTTTTCCCATCTGTTTCCCATTATTTCGAGCAGTCAGAACCCACTAGAAGGCAGAGACACAAGCAAGCCTTTGAAAATTCCTTATGTAGGCCCAGCTTGACCCATTAGCAAACCGATCTCCAGGAGGACTGAAATGCCAGCACTGAACCCCACAGTGCCTTTGGATTCAGAACTCCTGAGCAGAGGGGTTTCTTACCGAGCAACACCCTCTGTTTTGTAATAGCAGACAATTCACTAGGTGACACACTAGAATTTGTGCTCTATTTTTATTTTCTGGTGAATGTTCTACTGATAGAACCTAAAATCAATAGCAGATTTTTCTAGTTCAAGTTTTCTCAGCCTCAGCACTACTAACATTTTGGGCAGGATAATTCTTTTTCGGGGGGCTGTCCTATGGACTATAGGACATTTGGTGGTAACCTGCTAGTCATGCACTGTCTTCATTTGTGACAATTAGACATGACATTTTTGCCAAATGTTCCTTGAGGGTCAGAGTTGATCTTGGTTGAGAAATCATTGTCATAGAGGAATTTCTAACTGTTACTCTGAAGAAGCATACCTCATGCTTCAAAGGTATGGCCTTCCACAGGCAGTAAGTGGAAGGCCTGTTAGTCAAGTGCATTGACCTCTGTCACCTAGACCCTGCTATGATAAGAGGAGGGCTGGTTACCAGAGGGGCAGCTTTTATCAAACATGTGGTACTGGTGGACATGACATTGTTAATTTGTTCTTAAGTTGTATTTATTTGCATAATGGGATATTGAGAGGTAAGAAGGAAAAATGTGAAGACTCTCCTATGCTAGAGCTGTTCCAACCCAGAAGACCAAATTATGTTTTGAGAAAGGTCATGAATTTTGGTTGAATTTAATATCAACCAAATTATGTTTTGAGAAAAGTCATGAATGGTGTACGTGCGTGTATTTATATGAGGAATGTACATGCATGTGTATGTGTGTATGTATATATGCACACATACCTGTGTATGTATGTATGTGTGGTGTTACAGTTCCCTCACCACATCATTTGCATGTGCTTCAATTTTCTCTTTAACAAATCACTTTCAGTGCATGGTCCTTGAATTATCTTTGCCAGGTTTATTACCACATGAGATCTTACTAAGTGAATTGAAAAAAATAATTTTCACCTGTTCGGGGAAGATTGATTTTCTTTTTTTGTGTTGTAGTTAATAACGTACTTCCTAATATCCTATAGCGTACAGATGTCAACCCTTTTCAGGCAATGGACCGAATGATGTTAAATATGCGAAACAGTATACAGGATTTACAAAGAAACTTTGTAAGTACTAAAATAAAGTGCTGAGAACATTGTTTTCAGTTTTTGGTACACCCTATATTATAGTGGCTTTCAAACATTTTTTAACCACAGTTTGCAGTGTGTAAAAAATACATCTTACATAACACAATAAGCAAAAATTGTGTACTTTGTTACTTTTTTTTTTTTGAGACAGAGTCTCACCTTGTAACCCTTGTTAAAGTGCTGTGGCGTCATAGCTCACAGCAATCTCAAACTCTTGGGCAAGCTATTCTGTTGCCTCAGCCTTCTGAATAGCTGGGACCATAGGCACCTGCCACAACACCTAGCTATTTTTAAAGACGGGGTCTTGCTCTAGCTCAGACTGGTCTCAAACTCGTGAGCTCAGGCAATCCACCAGCTTCAGCCTCCCAGAGTGCTGGGATTATGGTGTGAGCCACCGTGCCCAGCCTGTGTACTTTATAAATATACTTGAAACAAAAGTTTTGTTACATTGTGTGCTGATATTTTCTATTTTATTTTGTGTTTTAAAAATCCTGGTTACAACCCACTAAATTGATTTTACAACCTACAAGCTTGAAAAATAACATTGATTAACTTTCAAAATTACAAAAACTTCAACCTCGAAAACATTTGTTTTACTGAAAGTCACTATTGTAACAAATGAACATTTTATATGAATTTGAATATTTTTGTTATTTATAACCTATATGCTTAAAAGGGTTTGTGGTATCTAAGAAATTAAGTTTTAGTGTTCAGAAATTTCAGTTAGTACTGAATTAGATCCATATATTCCAAATACTCACAAACTAATACTAGAGTAGCATTCTTATTTTTCTACTCATAATATTAACATCAAAAATAAATCACTTGATTCTATCTGAAGAAGACCTATACCATTCTTGTTATCCAATTTTGGATTCTATAGATCACAGCAGAATGCCCAACTCTATCTAAGGCATTATTGATTTTAGTAATGTAGCAATCTGGTACCCATAGGAGGTTTGAAACTTTTTGGTATATGTTTAATTGACTTGACATTGGCGAGGTTGTACACAGGGTCTACCACTAACTAGAGAAGTATCACAGGTTTTATGGTATAGCACCTTTGTTGAACTATAAGGATCCAAAGACTCAAGGGTCTCTGATGAATCACTTATTAGTCTTTACAAGGAGAGTGGGAATTGGTACCTACCATAGCAGGAGGGTAGGACCTTGCTGAAGCTGACATTTGGAGGAACCGTGTTGTTAGTATGGTAGCCCTAGTGGAACTTTACAGCTAGTGATGTTACTTACTTGAACTCTCTAGCACTCTTTGTATTTCACTAGACTCTGAATTTACAACTTCTCTTTACCTCTAGGATCACCTTTCAATGGAACCACATGGACATTCATTTTGTTCTTCCTCTGTAATGACTTATTCCAAAGTGGGAGATGAACCACCAAAGATTTTCCAGGCCTCAACTCAAACACGTAGGGCTCCAGGAGGAGTAAGTATTTTCTAAGCCTTAGAGCTTTATAAAGTTGTGGGAAGATAGATTGTATTTTAAAAACTTTAATTAAACTTTGATCTTTCCCAGATTAGCAGTAGAGGGGAAGGCAGTTACCACCGTGAAAACATTAAAGCTCGACCCTGTGTATTTAGTTTATGACCTCTGTTTGCCCTCCCATGAGGATACCTTTTTTCATGTACAATCTATTGGTGTTTATTACCTTTACATGTTGACAAATCAAATAAACACTTACAGAAGCTTTTGTCAACTTTTGTGTTTGAAGTAAGTTAATTTTTTAACTCATGAAATGTTTCAATGTAAAAAAGGATGCATAGAAAGAATAATATAATGAATACCCATATTGCTGCCCCCCAATTTAGTCATATCATGACTTTTTTTTCTATAGGTTTCAGGTTGTCTCTTGTGTCATTTTCTTTTTAATCGTGAACTCTGTGGATGCAGCCAGCTAAAGGTTCTAGTGCACTCCTCTGCTTACTCCCTCCCTAAACCTGTTTCCCTGTATCGAGAGTTTATCATTGTAATGCATATGTTTATAATTTTTATCACTAATATATGCATCATAAAAATACAATGGATGACTTTGCAGGGTTCTAAACTTTATATAAAAGGTATCATATTGCCCGTATCCCCTACAGTTTGCCTTTACTCAGTATAATACGCTTTTTAAGATTTATTAAAGTTGATTTGTGCAGCCTCTGGTTTATTTAACTTTTATATAGTATTGCTATTTTATTCATTTTCTATTGATAGAGATGTAGGTGTGTTTAATTTTTTTTTTACTAACTCATCCTTACATTTGTCTCTTGTACTAGGATATTTTATTCATTTTCTATTGCTAGATATGTAGGTGTGTCTAATTTTTTTCACTAAGTCATCCTCATACTTGTCTACTTATGGAAAGGATCTAGGAATGATATTGCTGGATTGATGTGTGCCTTCATCTTTACCTAGAAACTAGCAAGTTACTATCCCACAGTGAGTGAAACTGTTGGCTTTCACCAATTGTAGTAGCAGTGTTTCCATCTCTTCACTTCCTTGTTAGTAAAATTTTACTAGTCTAATGAGTGCTAAGTAGTTACTTTTTTAGTTCTCTAATATAAAGATAGACCTTTCAATGATGCTTTTACCATAATTCCGTTAATGTCATCTCACACATTTTAATTTTAACTTACTAAAAATGACCAAGTCTTATATTTAAAGATTTAATCATCTTTCTAATCTCTACTTATCATAAATATTTACTAATAAGATTTCCATAGTGTTGATAGGTGGGAACCAACCATGAGATTCAAGCTCATCAGCGTGACAGGTGAATAATTAGCTGCCCTTATTTGCAGGAAGGCCAGTGTGAACTTCTATTGTCTTGCATTGTCAAAGGCAGTATTAAAGGCACTACATTTTCTATAATTTTTATTGATTTAACATTTGAGTACAATTTAGAAGATGGTTAGATTGTATTGGTTCTATTTGTCCTAGATATTTTCATTTTAAGCACCTCAGGAAATAAAGTCTTACTATCATATTTTACTACAAGTTGATAGTAGAACTGAGTACTCACTATTTTTAGAGCAGTAGATCTAGGGCTTTACCTCCATAGTTAATAGGCCCTGAGGAATTTAGCATTATATCCATTATATATATTTAAATAACAAGTAAACATTTTTATAGATAAAGGAAACCAGGAGAGCAATGAGAGATTCTGACAGCGGACTAGAAAAAATGGCTGTTGGTCATCATATCCACGACCGAGCTCATGTCATTAAAAAGTCAAAGAACAACAGGACGGGAGATGAAGAGGTCAATCAAGAATTCATCAACATGAATGAAAGTGAGTTATCACAAAAATAGTGTTCTCTCTTATATAGTTAAAATAAAGCTGTACTTACAGAACTTGATTAATATTTTTTGTAGAACTTGCCATAATATGTAATTTCTGAATAACATATGATAACATTTATATCAAAGTAATAAAATTATTGTCTCACATTTTATTAATAGATCTTTTTATACTTATTTTAGAATTGTATAATATTTATTTTTAGTCTTTTATACTTGGAAAATGATTTTATTATCAATGAGAAAAATGAATTTTAAAATATTTTTTCTGATTGTGAAGGAAGTATATTTGCAAAGTATAAAGACAAAAATCATCTATAATCCCATCCCAAAATAACTACTATTAATATTTTAGTGATTATCTTTCTAATAGTTTTAGAACTATCTTTCTAATAGTTTTATGTATATATTAGCATAGATACTTTTTTATATTAGTATTTTGCGATCTATGTAGTTTATAGTGTGCTCATCATTATAATTATAAACTGTCACCTAATATGTATTTTTTCAAAAAGAGTGATTACCTACAATTTTTGTTGTAAATAGGCCATAATTTATTTAAACCATTCTGTATTGTTGGACATTTGAACTTTTAAGCTATCTATATATAAGATTTTAATTTCTGGCATATGATAGATAATATATCATATCAAGTAAACATTTCCATTTTCTAGATTTTATATTCATTCCTCAATGTATTTAAGCCCTTCCAGTGGCATAATTATTCTCAAACTCTTAGTCTCAAGTAATCCTCCGACCTCAGCATCCAAAAGTGCTAGGATTACAGGAGTAAGCCACCATACCTGGCCAACTCATTATAGTTTTTAATTATATTAAAATGTATTAACAAATTTAATAAATTTAAGTTGGTTGACTAATTTTAATAAATATTGATGATTAAACTTTCATATTTTATTACTTAATTTTATTTGTTAATAATAATGTAATTATATTAGAACTTAATTATTCATCTCCTATTTTCAGAAAAGATTTTGAATAATTTTTTGTCATAGTAAGAGACTTACATTATTGTATGATTTTGGAAAAAATTATATTAAGATTGGAGTTTGATATAATTATTTATGTTACAATGAGATGGAAGCCTTAATATCTTGACTTTTCTCTAATTGTAACCTTTATAATTTTATCATATTTAAATATATACTGAGTACTTCACAATATTTAGCATGTTGAAGAAAAATTTAGTGAAGGAGCACATTGCTATTATGGAATTAGGTTGCCTATTCCCTCACAGCATGAATTGACAATCTACCTGAGTAACTCGTTGGTCTGAAGAAATTAATGACAGAAACTTGTGAGGTTAAGTTAGATAAGATGTTGGTGAGGTGAGTAGAAGTGCCAGCCACACAGTGTTCACATATACAGGAACAGCATGCTCACTGTGAGATGACCCAGGAAGACTGTCAGTGTAATTGGGTCAGTGGGTCCATTTGGTAGAATGACATGATATCCAGGCAGGTGAAAAACCAGATCACCAAGAATCAGATCCTCAATAGCAATAGGAGAGGAATAAAGAGGAAAAAAAATACAGTAGAACCTCTGTAAGTTGACCACCCATGGAACTTTAACAAACTCGTCAACATATGGAGGTGGTACACATAAGGAACTAGGCCTACCATATTGATACATGCAGTGCATGTCCAGTCTGTGAAAATTTGGTCAACCTAAAAAGGGGTCACTGTAGGGAGGTGGTCAATAGTGGATGTTCTACTGTATTACCCTGGTTAAAAACCTTTATATTTGAAGCACTTCCTGCCTTTGTCTTGGGCTTAGACTGATGAAAACACGAGGCTAGAATGACATGTGTGGGGATCGAGGCAGTTACTGACCATTTATACCTTAATACTTTCTCCATTATTTCATTATGTAATACAGATGATGCTCATGCTTTTGATGATGAGTGGCAAAGTGAGATTTTGAAGTACAAACCAGGAAGACAATGCCGCCATCTAGAAAATCCTAGAATGCAGGATGTCAGTCGTGACAATTTAAGATCTCGAGAACTTAAAAGAAGGTAAAACTTAATTCTAAAATAAATTATATATTTTAAGAAAAATTAGAAGAAAATTTTTGTAATTTTACTTTTGTTATCAGGAAGTTTTGATGAACATCCAAGTTGCATCCTCAATATCTTTTCTGAAAGATGTAATAATTTTATATTTAATACAGATATTCCACAAATTTAAATTTGTATCTAAAACCAATAATATTTTAGGATTGTATGGTTAGTAATTCACTAGCAAACTATGCTTCAGAAGGTAAAAGCCAAAAACCTCTTAAGGAAAAGTGATAAATCTTATAAAACAGATTCTAATTTGGATATAGACAGTGTCATATATTTCACACCAGGTAAATATAGTTATGTCTAGAGAGATGATAAGGGGAAACAGAGCTGTATAGAAGACTTAATAATTTCCTTAACAAGTCAAATTCAGCATTTGACATAAATGAAATTTTAGACATTTGTATAATATGTAACAGTGTATGAAATACCATATTTCATGTGTGTTGGATATTTTGTAAAAATTTTGCAAAAGCTTTAGCTTCCCACGGGATTTGTTTTTGGAATAGCTATAAAAAAATAAATGTGCTGAAATCACACATTAAAAATTACAGACATTTTTATGCATTTAATACAATTTTTTTGTTACTATTTAATTTGGTTCCCTGGGGAAAAATTGAAAACAATATCTAATTCCTATTGAAATTACGTCAAGTGAGAGAGAGGCCCCTCCAGGCCTTAAAACAGAAATCTGTTCTAGGCTATAAGAGAGTGGAGGATTGCTGCAGAAGGTGGAAGGCTTCAAAGAACCAGCCATGGACAAGTGGGTATCAAGTAAATCAGAAGCCTTGTGCAGAATTTCATGTGCTAGCATCTTCTCCTTTAAAATACTTATTTAGGAATCCAGAGGCCTAATATTTTCTGTTGAATGGTTAGAAACTTGCTCTTATGTTAATTTTAGATATTTGTCTCTCTTTGGAAAATTTATTGATTAAAAGCCTAACCGTGCTAAGTTTGAATATGAAATTCAGGTCCCAGGTAGAGAAAGCACATGCTTTTTATGGATGACCCAGAAATCTATGGCCCTAACAGTGGCATTTCCTCTTAACTAGGACTGCCCAATAGCTTTTTCTGAAATAATTTTAAGCAGTGATGAAAATGTTATGTATTTACACTGTCCAATATGGTAATGACTAGTCCCATGTGACTAGTGAGTCACATTTGATATGTGGCTGGTACAACTGAGGACTGAATTATTTTGTTTTATTTAATTTTAAATATAAACATGGCTAATGGCTGCCATATTGGACAGCATGGCTTAAACTCTAAATAGTTAAATCTATTTCAAATAAACCACTGTTGCTACATGTACACCACAGGAGTCTGCCTTCTTTTTCAAAGCTCTTAAGTAACATTTCAGATAAAATTCTCTTTACATTATAGTGGTTTTTTAACATGTTCATATTGTTTTACAAACCACTGACCATTTAAAAATGATATTAATGTTATGTGTATATTTCTCAGGGAGAAACTTCATCAAAGTCCAGCCATTGAAAGCGGAAGAAGATCAAACGTTTTTGTGGACAAACTTAACATCAAAGGCTCGCCTGTGAAAAACAACAAATAAATAGCCATGCATTTCATTTGTTTAGTTTTGGTTGTTTTAACAAAGAAAGCAATGGTGCTCGGTGATACACATTAAGACCAATGTCTCGTTGCTAAATCAATACCTACTTTGCAACTTTCTTCTGATATCTGAATGTTCATGGAAGTGCTAACTTTATATTATCCCTACTTTAGGAATAAAATTTCAATTTTCAACTATGTGAGTAAATGGTTAACGATTCTATAAAATTCTTTACTTTAAAACATACTAATTTTTAAAGCTCACATGCTTATTTTACTTTCTCAATTATTTTTGTATTGGCTATATGTTCTTTTATACTTAAGATTATTTATAAAGAAGTGAATGTTAAAAAAAAGTCTGAACTTTTACTAACATTAGAGCAATGTTAATGGTTAAATGGTTAATGGTTAATTTCTTTCAAATTTTATAATATGTTATATAGCCAACTAGCTTAAAGCTTTAAAAATAATAAAGAAAATGGTATCAGTACTATTTTATGAGAAATTAGTTATTATTTTGATAAAGTAGTTCAAAGAAAAATGTTTTAAATTGCTAATATATATGAGTTTTCTTGATATAGTTTCTTTATACAGTATGTTCTTTTTTGTTCTGTATCACATTGTTAACATTCATCAGCCTTTAAATAGACCTTTCTATAACTTCGTAAGGGGGTATATTTTCACTTTACTTATCCCCCAAAGAGCTTAATCTATCTCCAAGGTTAAGATAACATTCTAAAGTTGGAGAGTCCTTGGAGAAACTCTACTTAGCCTTTTTTGTGACATTTAGAAAAATGCATTTAGTAATCTGCAAGCCAGAAAGATTGATTGACTCAAAATTTGTTTGACAGCTGATGTGTGTTTTTGAGCAAGGTGCTTATTCACTTATTCCTGTTTTAATTATGTCATCAAAAAATTCAGCTTTACCTTTGAAATTCTAGAATTCAAGGATTAATCTGTTTTTCTAAAAATTAGGTTTGAATTTTATAATAATATAAAATCTGAACATGTATATCTATTGTTTAAGACAATATTTCTGTCAAGGAAACAAACAGAAAATCTACTATCACTCTATAATCCTAAATATTTTCCTTTTTAAGTTTAGAAGTAAAATTACATGACTGTTCTCTAATTTTCTACATTTTGCCATCTTGTGTTAATCATTAATGAGTCACTAAAAAATGCAAATTTGTTAATTTATTTTTATTACTGATATTAGTGAAGCATGTATTAAAGTTTTCCTCTTCTGCATACTTCAGTATACTATGAACATACCACATTAAAAAATTGTCATGAGTTTTAAATGACACTTTTGCGTAAATTAACTCAATAGAGCAAAGTCTCAATAAAGTTGACACTTCATAATTATTCTACTTTTGCTTAAATTATTGTACTGATGGTAACTTGAGTCATTAAATTTAAATCTGAAAACATACTTTAATATATAATATTATTGTGCTTAATAGCATAACTTCTATGCATCATATATATGGACCAGTTAGAGAATTCACAGATTCCTTTTTCTTCATAATGTGTTTACCAGGGAAATCAAATAAAAATTAAATTATGTATTTCTTCTTATAATATATAATACAGTGCTTCCTTATGGGACACTTATAGAGAATGTGACACAGAGGCATGAAGTGTCATGGTAAACCTGCATGTGGCCTCAGCTCTGTATATATGAGCTTTTCATGGTCCTGCTTGGGCCCTTTTAAAAAAGCCATGCCTAAGGGAAGTTGCTTTTAGAAATAAGGACAACAAAATCTGGAATTCCAACACATGCACACATGTTTTCAAATAAGACTTAAGGCTCGCTAATAATAAGATTGATTATTATGCTACAGGAACCTAATTATCTGGTTTTGTATAGAAATCATTTTTGGCCTTTGACATTTGAAACTAATATAAACTGATCTTTCTAACTCATTCCCTTTTTAGCATTCACTCATTTTTGTCTAGTGTAAATCATATACTAAATGTAAAATGTTTCATAAAAGCTATAAAAATTAGTAAAATTGTATTCAAATTAACATTTGTTTAAAATTTGCTTAAATTATGTACATTGAATACCAGCTTAAATTTCTGAAAATAACTGAGGTGGAAATTTGCTTTAAAGATAGTGCTATTGCCTCAGTTCCCAGAAGTAGATGTTAATTAAAGCTATTGTTTCTTGATTTGTGGCATATGATGACTTTCCTTTAAATTGCATAGATGGGTCCCTGCACAGTGGCTCACGCCTGTAATCCTAGCACTCTGGGAGGCCCAGGTGGGTGGATTGCTTGAGCTCAGGAGTTGGAGACCAGCCTGAGCAAGTGCAAGAGCAAGACCCTGTCTCTAAAAATGCATTGTGACAAGCACCTATAGTCCCAGCTACTCAGGAGGCTGAGATAAGAGAATCACTTGAGCCTGAAAATTTGAGGTTGTTGTGAGCTATGATGCCATATCACTCTACCAAGAGGGTCAAAGTAAGACTCTATCTCAAAAAAAAAAAAAAAAAAAAAAAAAAAATTGCATATAATTACTCTTCACCTATTTGACTCCTCTGTTGTAATGAAATGAAAAGACACTTTCTTTTTCCTGCAGTGATAGATTTTTATTATTCCTTAAAACTTCAAAATCATGTCTTCTAAATAACTGGATTTAAGCACAAACTAGAGAATATTAAACACCCAAGTTGTCTATTCTACAAATGCTTTTATATTTCTTATTCTGTTGAAGTTGATATTTTACAATTTTAGAGAGGGGACATTCTGCAAAATACCTGAACAGTACTCTTGAGAACTGTCAAGGTCGTGAAAACACAAGGAAAGGCTCAGAAGCTATCACAGACCAGAGAAGACTAGGAACACCTTGCTGGTGGAGAGCAGAAGGGGCGTAGGCTACTCCTGCCGGCCAGGGGGTACAGCAGATACATCTCTCCCTATTCCTCTCACTATGTGTGTCTTTCATGTTTGTTCGTTTATGTCTACCACTGTCAGCATTTCTGGATTAAAGGTATCTTTAGTGCTCTTCCAGGATAAATGAAATGCAAAAAGGAAAACAAAGTGAGGGAACTCACTGTTATGTCATTCTTCAAATCCTAAGGTCCTTCCCTAGCTAGTCTCTTTCTCTGCTCTAAAGATCTTGTTTGTTTTAAGTATTATTTTCAAAGTTTTAAGTTACTCTTACAGGGAAGAATGTGTATGTTCCATCTTGTGTAGAACCAGAAGCCTCTTTTCTCAAATACTGCTTTATATATTTTAATGCTATGTTATTAGGTAGATATAGGCTTAGAATTGATACACCTTCCTGGCTACTCAAATCCTTTATTATTAAGGAGGGCCTCCTTTTATATCTAGTAGTCACATTAACCTTGAAAGTTTTATTAGAATAGAGATTCACCAGCTTTCTTTTGGCTAATATTTGCTAGTTACATCTTTTCCATATTCTTAGTGTCAACATTTCCTTTAAGATATGTGACTTTTGGAGACAGTATAGAGCTGTATTTAAAAAAAAAAAAAAAATTGAACTGACAGTTCTTGTCTTTCAACACAAATGTTTCATCTGTTTATCTTTTTAAATTAGTACTTTGCATTTAACTTATCAATTTGTGTTTTATATTTACCCTTTCCCCTCCCTTCTTGCTTTATTTTAGATTAAATTTAATTCCTTTTTTTTTTCATTTGTCTGTCTCTAAGTCGTATGCTCTGTCTGTTCTTTGAGTGGCTACCTTATGTGCTCATACCTTAGTGCAGCCTAAAACCCCTGGCACAAGCATTCCTCCTGCCTCAGCTCCCTATAGCTAGGACTCCAGGTACACAGCACGATTCCTAGCTAATTTAAAATTTTTTTGTAGAAGTAGTGCCTTGCTTTGTTGCCCAGGCTGGTTTACAACTGGCCTCAAGGTGATCCTCCTGCTTGGCTTCTCAAAGTATGAGGATTACAGGTATGAGCCACCATGCCAGATCCCGTGGTTATACAATTTTGACATGCATTCTTAATTTAGTCACCAAGTAATCATTTTGTCTTTATTTTGAACTCTAACAATACAGGACTTAAGGAGAAGATTTTAACTTTAATCACTTTTTTCTAGTTTATATCTGTTATTCTCACATTTTAGTTCGACTTATTTTCCAAAGGATTGATATTAGTTCTTAATGTTTTTTAAGAGACAAGGTCTCATTCTGTTGCCCAAGCTAGAGTACAGAGGCCTGACTAGCTCACTGTAATCTCCAATTTCTGAGCTCAAATGATCCTCCTGCCTCAGCCTACCAAATAGTTGGGACCACAAGCATGCACCGTCTAGTTTTATTTTTATTTGTAGAGACAGGGTCTTGCTATGTTGCCCAGGCTGGTCTCAAACTCCTGGCTTCAAACAATTCTTCTACCTCAGCCTCCCAAATTGCTGAGATCACAGGTGTGAGCTATCCCACTCGGCCTAGTATTTTTTTATAAATCCGAATGATACTTTTTTCCAATTAACAAATTTTTAAAAAGTGATTTCATAGATCTAAACATAACTTTCAGACCCTTTAAATAGGCAAAAAGTATATCACTTTAAAACAGGGCATTATAAATCAGAGTGAAAAGAAAAAGTATAATTCTGGGGGGAAACAATCTCCCTGTATTAGAAGACTTTCAAGAACAAAAGTAATTTAAGGATGGTTTTATATTTGGGGTTTCTGTGCTGATCTATTCGTCTGTGTCGGCTCTTGTACCAGCACCATGCTGTTTGGGTTACTAACCTTGTAGTTGCAGCTTGAGGTCCAGTAAAGTGACACCTCCTTCTTCCCTAGGGTAGCTTTGTCTGTTTGGGCTCTTTTCTGGTTCCATAGGAAACATGGAATTATTTTTTCTAGATCTGCAAAAAATGACATTGGTACTTTAACAGGGATTTTGTTGAATCTGTAGATCACTTTGGGTAGTACAGACATTTATAATCTTGGTTCTGCCGATACATTTTTCCATTTGTTTCATCTGCAATTTCCTTCCCTGTAGAGGTCTTTTACCTCCTTGGCAAATATTCCTAGGTATTTTCTTTGTTGCTATTATGAAGGAGATTGACTCTTTGGTTTGATCTGCAGATTGATTGTTGTTGATGTGTGGGAATGCTATTGATTTGTTTACATTGTATCTGAGATTCTGCTGAATTTATTTAACTACTTCCTGGACTCTTGGGAGACTTTGGGGGGTTTTATAAGATTGCTATCATCAGCGAAGACTAATGGTTTGACCTTTTCTATCCCTGTTTGGATAGCCTTGATGTCTTTGTCTTATCTGATTGCCCTGGCTAGGACTTGTACCTTTGTGTTGAGTAGACATGACAGTGGGCAGTATTTCCCGGTCTAAGCCAGAGCACTTTCAGTAGTATGGTGTTGGTTATAGGTTTCTTATATATGGCTTTTATAATTTTGAGGTATGTTACATGTATGCCAATTTTGTCATGAGTTCTTAACATAAAATGGAGCTAAATTTTGTCAAATGTTTTCTCTGCATCTATCAGATGATCATATAGTCTTTGTTTTTGTTTGTGTTTATGTGGTGAATCACATTTAAGGATTTGTGTATGTTGGACCACAATTACATCCCTGCAACAAAGCCCACTTGGTCATGGTGCCTTATTTTTTAATTTTTTTTTTTAATTCAGTTTGCTAACATTTTATTGAGAATTTTTGCAACTATATTTGTAAAAGATATCGTTTATAGTTTTTTTGTTTGTTATGTTCTTTCCTGCCTTTGATATCAAGGTGAATGAGTTGGAGAGGATCCCTTCCTTCTCCATGTCAGCAATAAGGATATAGCACTTCTCCTAGGATGAGTTCACAAACCTAATTGACCTCATGTACCACAAGTGTTTTCTCTGTCCAGGTCCGTCGGTATCATCCAGGCAATGGCAGCCGCAACTGTGTCACTCAGATGACAGCAGCAAGGACCAGGAGCCATAGTTGCTGTCTCTGCCCAGGTCTTGTGGCAGCTGCAGGTGGGCAGAGCTGCCCAAGTGGCAGCAGTGGCATTGGGTCTATGGGCATGCACCTGCTCTGCCTGAGTTCCCTAGCATCAGTGAGGGCGCGTAGCACCCCCCACAGGAAAGCCTGGACTCCCTCTGATAGGGAGTCAGTAACAATGAATCTGACCCCTGGGTAAAAGCAGTGCTCTAGGACAGGACCAGGATTCATAAACCTCCGTGCCTTCCCTGCAGAGCAATGCTGCTGCCCAGCCTCTGCCCGCTCCCTTTGTTAGTCCAGTAGCTGCTGCAGTGGTGGGCCCTCCCACAGCTTTGATGGCAATGTTCCTGGGGGAAGTTTGGTGCCGTAGCATTCCCTCCTCTGGAAATGCTTTCCCACATATGGTGTCTTCCCCTGGTATCTCCAGTCCTTCTGAGTAGGTCAAACCACTTCCCTCTACTTCATTTTGAGAGTCTCCTATCACTCCACTGTTGATTCCCAATACTCTGTCTTAGGTGATTAATCTGAACCTGAATATCTTCTGTCCACTTTCTATCCTGTCCATAAGAGCCTGGCTACAGGCGGCTTCTAGTCCCCCATCTTGGCTCCTTCCCTGGGTTTCTTTTGTTTATTGTGCTTGGAACTCTTTAGGATTTCTGGGTTTGATAGTTGATGTCTTACACCAATTCTGGAAAATTGGCAATTATTACTGCTTTCAGTAGGGCCTTTTCCTCATTTTCTTATGTATTTCTGGAACTTCCGAAAGGTATCTGTTAAATCTTCCCGTGTTATCCTTCATCTTAGTTGAGGCTACTATAACAAATTACATGGTCTGGGTGGCTTAAATGGCAAATATTTACGTCTCACAGTTCTGGTGGCTGGAATCCAAGATCGGGTGCCAACATGTTTGTGTTCTGTGAGAGGCCTCTCCCAAGTTGCTGACTGCGACTTCTAGTATAGTCGCCTGTAGAAAGAGTGCAAGACAGCTCTCTGGGTTCCTTCTTTTAGGGCACTTATGTTCATGGGGGCTCCACTCTTGTGGCCTAATTACCTTCTAAAGGCCGTACCACTCTAACCTCAGCAAATTTAAAAGAATAGAAATTATTCCTTGCATCTTCTCGGAGCATCATGGAATAAAAGTTGAACTCATTAACAACAGGAATATGCACACTCATACAAAAACATGAAAGTTAAATAACCTTATGGTGAATGATAGCTGGGTCATAAACAAGATTCAGAAGGAAATTACCAAATTTTTGGAACAAAATGATAATGAAGACACAAATTATCAGAACCTTTGGGATACCACAAAAGCAGTCTTAAGGGGGAATTTTATAGTACTGAAAACCTTCCTCAAGAGAACAGAAAGAGAGGAAGTTAAGAACTTAATGAGACATCTCAAGCAACTGGTAAAGGAAGAACATTCCAACCCCAAACCC
>CAUYPK010039573.1:0-18195 GCA_963574355.1 Loris lydekkerianus | reverse complement strand
TTGTATTTGACTCCTTCTCTAGAGGGATGTAGTGTATACTCTTACATTGTGCACCTTAGGTGAGAGGTTACCAGTCCCCCTCTCTCTTCCTCTTTATCCCCCCATGTGAATATACTTGTGATTTTCTCTCCTGTGGGTCTGTAGTTGTTTTTCTATTGGTTTCATATTACTATTGAATGCATTGGATACTTTTTCTATTCTTGTGATACTTTGCTCAGAGAAATGTGTTTCACCTCCAGCCAGGTAAATACAAAAACCTGTACAGAAACGTTTGTTACTTCCCCAGTAGTTCTGGGCTCTCTGTTTTCCCTCATTGAGTAATGAACTCCCTAATAAGCTTACTAGCAATGTGAACAGGCAATGTGTTCTGTTGCCTGGATGTGGCAGATTCACTTGAGTTCTGTGGCATAATCTTGAAAACATCTAAAAGTACTCAAATATGATTATTTGTTTACTAAGTGATTTGTTATTAAGAAATAATTAAATGAAATTTTTCTGTTTTCTCAAAGGGATAGATATGTGTATCTTTTCCCAAGAGGACTAATTTAGTAACATAGAGTTCCCTCGTGATCTTATCTAATGCCAGGTACCTGCCAGAGATGCCACCTCATAATACTATCACATGGGGATCATGATCTCAATTTATGAGTTCTGAGCATTTGTGCCTAATGATGGTTCTGAATTGACTTTTTCGGATCCAAGTTTGGGATAATGTGAGGGAAAGGGAAAGCCCAGTGAACTCACCTGCTATCTATTTCCTGAGATCCCAAGGCCCCTATCTGGTCTGCTCTCTTCTTCTCACCTTCTTTTAGTGTCTCTGTATGTTTATTTTATACGTAGTGTTCAGAGTTTTTTTGATGTATTCAGCAGGAGAAGTAAAGAAAAAGCATGTACATTTCATCTTCATGGAACTGGATGTTTTATTTTTCCTTTAGGGCTAACAAGTCTGCTTATTACAACAAATTCTTATTCTGAGTGTCCCATACTGTTATAAATTTGATGACATAAACATGGAGTTCACTTGGAGATCTTCACTGACTTGGAGTTTAACTCACATCAGACAGGGCTTTGCACTACACCCAGAGAAAATACATGCTGTCAGGCTGGAACCCTGGGTTTCCAGTATTATTCTATCCTTTGTTCTATCTGCCGGCTTATTAGTCTCATTCATGTCTTTAATAGAGTCAATTGTTTGTAATTTAATTTTTATTTTACCGCTTTGAGCACAGATTGAGGTAAATAATTCAAAGGTAACAGATTATTAATATTTTAACTTACTGTTAGAATATACTTGAGGAAATAGAAGTTGAAGAAATATTTAGGCTTTTGTATAAGAGATCTTAAAGGTAGTTAATATAGCAGCTGCTCAAAATAGTGACATAACAAAACCTGTATAATCTATCATAAAAACCAAACCAAAGCAGTATTATTAATATTTATTATTGATAGCTGAGTTAAGCTAGCTTGGTGAAAGCATAAACAAAATTAGCAGTTGTATGAAAATATCATCACTTTTCATACTGGGCATGTACCTTCTTCAAAATTGATGAAATCAGGGAAAATGTATATAACAATGTAAAAACTGAAGTACACAATCCGTGAACAAAAAACAAAAAACCTGACATACCACAAGTGGATCAGTCATTTGTAGAAACTCACAAAATATAGAAAGAAAACATAATGACATCTGCTGAGACCTATACCAGGAAAAGGAATGTCCACCCAAAACATAATGCTGAGGAAGATATAATAGAGGGACAATTCCTAGTTCAAGTGGGTTTCAGTGAATTCCTCACAATTTTTTCTATTAAAGTTTGTATTATCTACATGAAAAGACAATTCTCACCTCTTGTTTTCTAACATAGACGAGTTTGATTCTGTCAAAATTAAAGAGAGATGTATTTAAAAATTTCCAACTATTACTGTGGATTGTGAATTTACTATTTCTGTTTGAGTTCTGTACCCTTTCCTTTGTATATTTTGAGGCCATTTTTTAAAGGGGATATGCATATTTAAGTCTTTTCTCTTTTCTGACCAATTGGACCTTTTATCAGTATGAAATATTCCTGATTGTTTGAGGTAATGCTTTTTAGCCTTACTGTCTACCTTGCCTGACTCTGATCTTCTTTTGTATTTTTAAAATATGTTCTCTTCCTTGTTTTATTTACCGTAGATGCCTTTGAATAATAGAGAGGTAAGTTGTTAGCAGCTTTATTGCAGTGGCTAAATTCTTGAGAGCCACTGCCATAATTCTTGGTGTTAGAGGGGGAGTAACAGCACAGTCACCAGGAATGTTGCCTTGGAGAGACATGGGGCTAAACTTTATGTTATTTAGAGAAGTTGGCTTCTCTTCTTATTTACCTTGTGCTAAGAAACATGTGGCAGCAACATGTGGTTAAGACTGAAGCAGGGACTCTGTTATCTAGTGACACATATTACCTAAGCAACAAAGAGGAATGACGATATCCCTCACATGGGCTCTCTAGAAGTAGGAGGAGGTGAATGAGGAGGTACAGGAGGAGCAGTGGTAATAGAAGGGGAGGTGAGTAGGAAGAGCTACAGGTGAAGGAGTGACTGGAGGGTAATGAGGTCATGATGTAGTAAGAGGAGGTGGTGGAAGAGGATGTTCAGAAAGAAAAGGTGGAGGAAGACATGAAGGAGGAGCAGAAAGTGGAAGTCAAGGAGGAGGAGATGTTACAGGAAGAGGAGGAGGAGGAATATATATTTAAATATCCAGTGGGGGCAGTACCTGTACCTCAGTGGGTAGGGAGCTGGCCACATACACTGAGCCTGTCACATTCAAACCTGGCCTAGGCCAGCTAAACAACAATGACAACTGCAGCCAAAAAATAGCTGGACCTTGTGGCAGGCACCTGTTGTCCCAGCTGCTTTGGAGGCTGAGGCAATAGAATCAGATGAGCTCAAGTTTTTGTTTGTGTTTGAGGTGAGCTGTGATACCAGGATAGTCTACTGAGGGTGACACAGTGAGACTCTGTCTCAACTCCCCCCCCAAAAAAAAAAATATTTAGTAGAAAGAAAAATAATATATTTAAAATATCATGGAGAAGGACTAGGAGGATGAGAAAGTGAAAAGGAAGAGAAGGTAGAGGTGGTACAAGATGAAGTGGAGGAGGCGAAGGAATAATATAATTTCAAATACCATGGAGGGGTAGAACAATATAATAGTAAATATCCTGGACAAGGACTAGGATGAGGAGTAGGTGGAGGCAAATGTGGAGGATGAGTTGGAGGAAAAAGAGGAAGAAGAGGGAAAATGTATTTCTAAATATTCAAGGGGATAAGGAGGAGGAGGAATAATATATACTTAAACATCATGGCTTGGGAGGAGAAAAATGAGAAATAATTTTTAAATATTCTGGAGTAGGAGAAATAATACACTATAAAATATTCAGGATGATGAACAGGAATAAGATAACTTTAAATATCATGGAAGGGTGAGGAATAATATTTTAAAAAATATCATGAAGGTTGGGCAGTGCCTGTTGCCCCGTGAATAGGGCACCGGCCCCATATACCAAGGGTGGCTGGTTCAAACCTGGCCCAAGCCGAACTGAAACAACAACAACAAAAATAGTCAGATGTTGTGGTGGGTGCCTGTAGTCCCACCTACTTCAGAGGCTAAGGCAGGATAATCACCTAAGCCCAGGAGTTGGAGGTTTCTGTGAGCTGTGATGTCACAGCACTCTACCAAGGGCAATAAATAAATAAATAAATCATGAAGGGGGAAGATGAAGAGGGAAAATATAATTTTAAACATCCTGGAGCAAAAGAAGGAAGACAAGGAAGAGGAGGAGGAAAATATATTCAAATGTCATGGAAGAGGAGAAGAAAGAATAATGTACTTTTAAATATCCATGAGGTGAAAAATACTTAAATAGTCAGGAGCAGGAGGATAAGGAGAAGAAAGGGAATACAAAGAGGAGGAGGACAGAAGAAAGAAGAGTGATACAGTGGTTCTCAACCTGTGGGTTGTGACCCCTTTGGACTGTATTAAAGATTTGTGGCATTAGGAAGGTTGAGAACCATGCCAAGGAGGAGCAAGAGAAAAGAGATGGGGAGGGGTGTACATGGAGGGGGGCTACATAATTAGGATGCATAAGGGACTATGGGACCAGTTGTCAGTTAAATGTAAAGATCTCTAGTAGGATGCTCTACATTTCTCTAACCTAAAGACGAATTAATAAGAGTTGATAACCTTGTCTCAAATCCCTTACTCTTTTCATTGTTGTTGGTCATAATCAAGTCATGGCTGGTCTCCCTGGTAACACCCTATCAGGAGCCCTGATTGGTCAATGCTCTAACCTTAAGTTCTGTCCCAACCTCCAGTGACTCACTCACTCTCAGGACATGACAGTGGTGAGTGTCTCCTCAGGTTCCCCAGCTGACATGGCTTATTCGGGAGCGGGAAAGATGGAGGTTCTAGAGACAGCTGGATTTAGGTGAGTGGGTGATGCTCCCCAACTTCTCCTTTTGAGTTCAATAACCACCCTGCCTCAGGGGCCTCAGGACCTGCCAAAGGAGCCACACTCAATTCCCTCACCAGCCTGCTTCTCCTGGATTCAGTCTGACATGCAGCAGTTCAGCCATCTCTGTTCACCTGCCAGGCCTAGTTCCGGTGGTAACCGTTTTGCCATGACGGCCCCTTTGTGGGCTTCTCTCTGGACCTGTGGTGGCTGAGAGCAAATAATTGCTGTCTGGCCTCACCCCTGCCCCTCAGGACATTTCTCCTCTAAGAACAATGGGGAATAGCATCCTGGCTTATTTCTCTATGCATGGCCTTATTCAAGAGAGGCTTATACCAGGTATTCTCTGTATGCAGCATCCAAAGACAGAGAGTGTCTGCTGGGCCCCTGCACTCAGGTTCCAACAACAAATGGAAATCCTCACTTCTGTGAGCATTTCTTAAATTTTTTTTTCACATTGTTTAGAAATACCTATGCTGTTTTATTCTAAAAGAACAGTGTCCTTCAGATAATAAATATTATCTCCTAAGTAAATGGTATAGTCAGACTGACATTGAGCCAGTGTCCCAAACATCCCTTCCTTTCTGCCATTATCTCAGACCCTGAGTATGCTGGGTCCTGCTGCTCTTCATAAGCTGCACTGTTATTCCCAATAAAAATGCTTTTATATTTCTCTCTTCTTTCATTTTTCCAGAAAGCAGGCACAGATGAGAATTGCCTCATTGATATATTAGTTTCAAGAACAAATTAAGAAATTTTTTCAGATGTGAGAAGCCTACTGCTTGCATATATATATATATATATATTCTAGTCTATTCATATATATATGAATATATGTATTCTACTCATATGAATTCATATTCATATTCATATTCTATTCATATTCATATTCTATTCATATGAATATTCTATTCTATATATATGAATATATTTCACTCATATATAAACTTCACATTTATATATATGTATGAGTCTCTCTCTCTCTCTCTCTATATATATATGTCTCTATATATTGAATATATTTCACTCATATATGAACTTCACATTTATATACATATATATATATATTTCACTCATATATGAACTTCACGTTTTTAATAACACATAAAATATTCCAGTTCGTGTATTTTGAAGAATTTTCTTACATTTGAAATATAACTCACACAAGACCTATTAACCTATTAAGTAAAACTGATAGCCAGTGTGCTAAAAATGAAACATTTCCCCAGACAATCAAATTAAGCAAATTGTCCAGGAAAGTAATTATTAGTCTCTCTGAGGAGAATGATTTCATTGCCACAGGGAAGTTCCCTGCAACTTAGCTCAGGGGGCATTTTATCTCTAATTCAAAATAGACAAAATAAAGCAAAGTGCAGTGATCTCTCAGTGAAGTCTATAAAGATATTTATGGTGCTTTTCATAAATTTCATTAGTCTTGTAATATTCCTCAAAACTAAATTTTTTCATATTCAAAAGTTGGTAGGACAACTATATTCATTTTCACAAAGGGCTTAATGCCTTAAATTCCATTACATTATGGGTTGTATAACCTTGAATGTTAAGAAAATGTTGCAGATAGTTACCTGTATTGCATTTGGACAAAAAGAAGACATTTCCAAGGGTAAGAGAGCAACAACTTTCCCTTAAAATATTAAAATGAGTACAGGAGAAAAGTGCTGGACTCTGTGGAAGTCTATGGCAACAGAATGCAAAGCTCTGAACTTTGAGAATTGGAGAATATAAAATGACTCTCAATTATGTTTTTTAATTTTGGAGTAAAGATAATTTTTTAAAGAATAGACCTATTTCTTGCTGATGTGTTTGAGTTCTCTGTGGATTCTGGTTATTAAACCTTTGTCAGAGATATAACCTGCAAATACCTTCTCCAATTCTGAGGGCTGTTTGCTTGCTTTGCTTACTGTGTTCTTGGCTGTGCACAAGCTTTTAAGTTTGATCAAGTCCCAGGAATGTATTTTTGAAGCTGCTTCAATTGCCTGGGGGGTTTTCCTCATAAAATACTCACCTAAACCTATTTCTTCAAGGCTTCTCCCTGCACTCTCTTCTAGTATTTTTATAGTTTCATGTCTTACATTTAAATCTTTAATCCAATGAGAGTCTATCTTAGTTAATGGTGAAAGGTACAGGTACAATTTCAGTCTTCCGCAGGTTGCCAGCCAGTTCACCCAGCACCATTTGTTAAATAGGGAGTCTTTTCCCCACTGAATGTTTTTAATTGGCTTGTCAAAGATCAAATAACGCTATGTAGCTGGATTCATCTCTTGGTTCTCTATTCTGTACCAGACATCTACTTCTCTGTTTTTGTGCCAATACCATGCTGTTTTGATCACTATGGATTTGTAGTAAAGTCTGAGGTCTGGTAGCGTGATTCCTCCTGTTTTGTTTTTATTTCTGAGTAATGTCTTCGCTATTCAAGGTTTTTTCTGATTCCATATAAAATGAAGTATTTTTTCAAGGTCTTTAAAGTATGACAGTGGAGCTTTGATAGGGATTGCGTTGAAATTATATATGAACTCATCGCAGGCTGGGCAAGGGATTTGAAGAGAAACTTCTCTAAAGAAGACAGGCACACGGCCTTCAGACATATGAAAAAATTCTCATCATTTTTAATCATCAGCGAAATGCAAATCAAAACTACTTTGAGATATCATTCAACTCCAGTGAGACTAGCCTATATCACAGAATCTCAAGACCAGAGATGTTGGCATGGATGTGGAGAAAAGTGAACACTTTTGTACTGCTGGTGGGAATGAAAATTAATACATTCCTTCTGGAAAGATATGTGGAGAACACTTAGAGATCTAAAAATAGATCTGCCATTCAATCCGGTAATTCCTCTGCTGGGCATATACCCAGCAGACCAAAAATCACATCTTAACAAAGATATTTGTAGCAGAGTGTTTATCGCAGCCCTATTCATAATTGCTAAGTCATGGAAAAAGCCCAAGTGCCCATCGATCCATGAATGGATTAATAAATTGTGGTATATGTCCACCATGGAATATTATGCAGCCTTAAAGAAAGATGGAGACTTTACCTCTTTCATGTTTACATGGATGGAGCTGGAACATATTCTCTTAGTAAAGTATCTCAAGAATGGAAGAAAAAATACCCAGTGTACTCAGCCCTACTATGAAATTAATTTAGGGCTTTAACATGAATGATATAACCCAGAGACAACCTAAGAATCGGGGAAAGGAAGAAAGGGAGAGGAGGGAGGGGGAGTGGAGTGGAGGGAGGGGTACTAGTGCAATTACACCTGCAGGGCATGTAACAAGGGTATATGTGAAACTTTGTAAATGTGAAATGTAAATGTCTTGGCCCAGTAACTGGGAAAATGCCAGGAAGGCTATGTTAACTGTAGTGATTAAAATGTGTCATATGGTCTGTGAAGCTAGTGTATGATGCCCCATGATCATATCAATGTATGCAGCTATGATTTAATAAAAAAAATAAAAAATAAAAATAAATAAAATCATGAGGTTTGTGCTTTAATTTTTCCCCATTTAACCTTGTATTGTACACATGCTTTCTTGATTTCAATTTTGGACTGAAAGTCCGAACATGATTTCTGATGGTAAACATTAAGTTGTTGCTGTCTAATACTTATTGTTATAGATGAAGTCATTACATGTGTTTTCAGACTCTGGAATCCCAATAATCATATTCATTAAAGGTCCATTCTGGTGGGAAGTTTTGAGATTACTGATTTTCTTTCCTATGGCCTTCAGTAACTTGGAATGCCCTTGTTCCAAACAACCGTAACCCTGGTGGTTGTGGGGTCCCTGGAGAGAAGATTTTGAAAGTCAAGTTTAATTATAGTCTCTAAAGTGGTGGCGTATGGCAAGACCCCTGCTTGCCTTCCTTGAGAAAAGAACACCTGATATTAATTCAAATATTTCTTGCCCAAACTTTGTATTGTTTTCTTAATTATTATTGAGTATTTTCACCAAGAATGCTGAATCGTGAAGCTCTAAGTCACACAGCCCATTGCATTTCTAATTATAAACAAATGATTTCAATTCCTGCCCCTGCTGGGGCACTGGTTTTATAGATTATTCAGCAGGCTCATTCATCCCTGACTCCTCCAGTCCCCTTTCCAGGACAAACCATCAGTCTTCACATTTCTGAGAAGGGCATTGACCTCTGTGAGGACAAGCCCCTTCAATCTTTGCCCTTGAAAACCCCATCCTATGACTTTTCAACTCATGATTTTCCACCTCCTACCTCCCCTCTAACTTCTATTAAAATCCTATAGGTCCTTCTAAGATGGTCATACCTAAGCCCCACCTCCTTGTGGGAAACTTAACTGTGGTTAGAAATAACAGGCTCAGTGTTAACAAACTCAACCCTGCCTAGTTAAATACATTACTTAACCTCACTCAGTTGGGTTCTTTTGT
Organism: Loris lydekkerianus; assembly: GCA_963574355.1. Classification (NCBI taxonomy): domain Eukaryota; kingdom Metazoa; phylum Chordata; class Mammalia; order Primates; family Lorisidae; genus Loris; species Loris lydekkerianus. The sequence goes on along the minus strand of CAUYPK010039573.1, from coordinate 9,293 downwards.
TGATAAATTAAGAATGATTCCTACCTCATAGAGACGTGAGTTTTTGAGAAATCTTAAAAGAAATCTCACTACGTATACATCATACGTACATTGTGGCAGAGGTTGGCCACTATTTGATCAACTGAAAACAGTGATTTCTATAGAGAGATACCTCGCCTTATGGATATAGAAGTGTTCAATAGCTAATTGATATTATTACTGATATTAATTTTTATTCAAAGATCAATGTCAATTTTTTGCTTTCCTTTCTGTCAACTATTAGCACTTTTTTACCTGTATCATTTACTTTAGTTCTTAATGTCATATTTCTTTAACAATTTTTCATAGTGTATGTGTGTGTGTAGGATGAAAATTGGATGGAGATAAAGTTCTTTCTAATCAGACCTGCAGGTTCCTGCAAAGTACATAGTAAACATGCTATGTTTTTGAATAAAAGGAAGGAAGAAAAGAAGGAAGGAATGAAGGGAGGAAGAAAGGCCAGGAGGAGGGAAAATCATAGCTAACATATCATCCTTATTTCTTTCTCTCTCTTCCTTCCAAAGCTTAACACATGTAAAGTTCCCTCCACTTTCCTAAGAGAAGTCACTTATTAATAATGAGGCCCTCAGCTGGGCAAGAACCACATTGATAAAATCCAAGCACAGAAGTAGAAAGTCAAATTTAACACACAGAGGCTGGTCCACCCTGCAAGACAGCCAGGGCCACGGGCAGAGGTGTAGTCGGGAATAGAGCAGACTATTCTAGGACTTCTAAGCTGTCTATCAGGGTGAAAGGGTAGATAGTAGGGGACTGCTATTTCTTAATAGATTTTTGTCAAGATTAGAGCAGGAGAGAGAGAGAGGGTAAAGGAGAGAGATAGAGATAGGGAGAGAGACAGAGAGAGAGATTGACTTGAACTTGATATTTAAATGAAGACCTGGGGGTTCAATAGATTTGGAATTCAATTTGTCTCAAACCATATGCTTAGGATTGAATGTTAGGATACTCACTTAGATATTATTAGATAGATATTTTAAAAGATATTGAATCACAAACCTAGAGACTGCACCTCTGGATTTGCAAAGGCAGGTGTGTCTCAGTCAATCTCGGTCCAGATGTGTTCCATTCAGGATGAAGAGTCAGTCTGTCAGTGTGTTGCACACATATATACAAGACTCGACTCTAAGATTTTCTTTCTTTTTTTTTTTTTTTTTTTTAACTTGATCAACACCCCAGTTCATGTTCAAACGTGTTGTAGGAGTATGTGTCAATAATCAAATTGACAACACTTTATATACGTATTCCTTGGATAATATTAACCTTCTAACAGAAAATAATCTACTATATTTCAGTTATAATTTTGGTACTTCCAAATTTTCAAATACAAATTGTATTTGAAACACTGACCACACACAGAAAAACATGAATTGCAGAGAAAACTGAAAACATTAAGTAAAATATATTAATATTTCACCAAAAGGCAAATACAAAATTATTTAGTTATATATTTAAGAAAGAAAGAGTAAAGAAGGAAAGAAAAAGGAAAGGAAGGAAGGAAGGAAGGAAGGAAGGAAGGAAATCAGAAGATTATATTTTTAAAAATGATATAAAGTTGCATTTTTTCAGACCCATTTGAGAGGTGAGATTGTACCATATTAAATTTTGTGTCCTTTTTGATATTTGTTCTTTTTTTGTCTTGGTTTCTAAAGAATGTCAGGGTCTCAGCCACATTGGGGGCTGGGAGTGGCAGGTGAGGCAGAGATGGCACAAAGCCAAATGAAATTTCTTGAAAAATTTGCAAAATAATTGAATAAAAATTTTTCATAAATTCTTTGGTAAATAACAGAGTCTACATTTTAAATTTACATTCTTATGCTTATTAATACAAGGGTGTATTATAAGCTGAATAATCACCAACTGGGGATGACTGATCTTTTGTGGTAGGAATTGGCATTCCCAGAAGCAAGAAGCAGGTCTCAGAAAAGGCCAGGAGCACACAGTCAGGATGGCAACTGGAAGCTGATCATATCAAGAGGTAGAGGGCAGAGAGCACATGAAAGCTGTGAGTCACCACCCACCTATCACAGCTTTGGGTTCTGAGATCCAGAGACCAAAGCTAAGTTGAGATCAACTCATGAGAAACAGATGGATTTAAAGCCTGGAATGAGCAACAAATTGTTTAAGGGCCAAATGAGAGAAGAAAAGGAGCAGAGAGGAGGAAATTCAGGCCAGTCTCGGCTGTCTCCACTATCACGGGCTAACATGCCCCAGAACATCAGTTGGAAACCAAGAACAGATAGCACCGCAGTCTTACAAAGGATGCCCCTCCATTGCCCAACCATCGGCAGGACTAAGTTGCAGACACACTGACTGGTTTTGGTCCCAATGTGCTAACTCACACATAAGCACAAGTGTTGACAAAACTTTTAAGGGATTAATGTCATTACCAGCTGCCTTGTTTAGCTAAGACAATGCCCGTTAGGGAAATTCCAGCTGGGAATGAGTTCAGTCCTTTGGTTAATTGTGAAATTGTTCAGTTTACATTACATGGAACCTCGTTTCTGTGGTGTTTTGATTTTTGACTTAACATTGAGTTTAATATAAAAAAAAAAATCCAGGTCTGAAACATAGCTCTACTTACCACAGACGCACACAGCTTCACCTGTAATTGGAATGGAATTACATTGGAGCTGAAAGTGGAGAGGTGATGGGGGAAAGAGAGGGATTGATGCTAAGGTTAGCACGTGAGTGAAATAGCTCTTGCTCACATGGTAGGACCTATTTCTAAAGCCTGGGAACTTATTTTAGAAACTGTGAAAGATTTTCTAGAGATTTGCCACAAGAAATTGCTCCTGAGGTAGACAGGGTTCTGAAACGCTTTCTATCATGGCTTATATAACTCAGGGGGAAAAATATTATTCCTCTGAATTGGGGGTGAGACAAGAGATGTATTTGTACAGTGACTAACTGCTTAAATACTTCAAGCCTTGCTGCCTTCCCTCCTCTTCGAAGAACAGGAAATAATAAATCAGAAGAGTAGAGATTTACTTCCATTTCAAGGTGCCAATAGCCAGGCAAGTTAGCTGGCTCCATGCCTAAGCTTTTACGTGTGGGAAGTGGAGCCACAGGGAGAGAGGCCTCCAGCGTTTCACGTATGATTGAGGGTTGTGATGTCTGGTGATATCAAGGACAATGTTTCTCATTGAGCACACCTATTTTGTGGAGGTCACTGGACGAGTGAGAAGAAAATTTCAGCCTCACATGTTCAGGGCTGCTGGGTGAATCCCCCTTGAAATCAGTACAACATGTTTCCTAGATTACCTAGGTATATGGGGAGACATCTCTTTTTTAAAAATTATTATTTATTTATTTTTTTATTAAATCATAGCTATGTACATTAATGTGATCATGGGGCACCATACACTAGTTTCATAGACCGTTTGACACATTTTCATCACACTGGTTAACATAGCCTTCCTGGCATTTTTTTAGTTATTGTGCTAAGACATTTGCATTCCACATTCACTAAGTTTGGGTGTGGATGGACAGCTGGGAGACATCTCTTGCATCAATCTGGACATTACCACAACAGGCAGTGATTAAGGCTGTTTAGGAAGGACTTGCTGGGGTGCTCTCTGGTATGGAATGCCAACAGCTTTTGCATTCCATTAACTGGTAAGTGAAATTCCACATTTCCCCCAGTGAAAACCCATCTTCTACCCTCATCCCCGTGTACCCCCTCACTGGGTCTCTCATTGGCTTCTGTACAATAATGTTCACCCCTCTGAATACAAGCCCTGTTGATTGAGCACCACTGAATGACTGAGGCTGTTAAAAACAAAAGGAAAAATAGGTAAGGAGCTCTAACTAGAGAAATACTCTTACCAAGCTGTCAGAGGTTCAACAGAAAGAAATCTTTTCTGTGTCTATAAGCCAAGGTCCGCCCTGTCCCCAGGGAGCTATCAACCCACCCTGTCCCATTCCGGGGGCCAAATATTGTGGGGGTAGGGGTGTGGGCAGAATTATGTAAGTGAGTAAGGCAATCATCCTCTCTCTGGAGACAGGAAAGTATGGTGTGGTCATTGTCAGTGGCAAGTCCTGGTTTTATAGATTGCCAGTCCAGAGTGATTTTGAGCCAAGACCCTGTGGTCTAAGACACCAGTCTATCCGTCCTTGGGCCATTCCGTGGAGCAGCTTGCTCATCGGCATAGCATTTTTCTAGGAGTTCATAAAAGGCCTTTTCTAAGTCGGGGGGTACATCCAGTCCGAACTCCCACTTGCCTACTCAGCTGCTGTTCTCTTTGCTCCCCACGATAGCCTTTCAATCCCAGCATTGCACAATCCTCTTTCCCAAGCCTGGCTGCATTCTTTTCTGCAGAGTATGGGACCTGGCCTGCTGCCGCTATTCTCCTGACTTTGCACATCTGCTCTGTCTTAACCCATTTGCAGATCTGGGTAAGAGAGGCTTCCCCTGACAACTCCAGCCCAGGACCCACATTAGCAAGGTTCAACCCTTGGCCTTCCCATTTGGAGGGCACTGGTTGAAAGTTCAAGCTGTAAAATCAAATCTCTTAGGCCAAGTGTACCACAGACTGACACATGAGCTTTAGAAAGCCTCCTAATCATTGCCACAAACCAGTATTGTGCCAAGCCAGTCTGGAGCCTGAGGCAAAAAGAAAAAAAAAAAAAACAACAAAAAAACAGCAATGCCTATCCTGTCTTTATTATTTTGATATTTTGCTAATTAGTGATTATTTTTGCATTACTGCTAATGTTTTGAAAATCATGATGACTGTTTTTCATAGGTGGTCCTAATTTGCAGGCTCGCCAACAGTGTGTAAGTGTTCATTCAGAAGTAACAATTAACTACTTTTTGTTATTGTTGGAAAGAAGACTTTCCATCGAGTCTCTTTTTATATTATCTAGTTTATGAACTGTATTAATGGTTCAAAATATTATGTATAGATAAATTTTTGAAAAGAAAACTTCAAAAAAGTAAATCTTGATCACTGATGTTGTTAGTGATGAGTCCTTTAATTCTGCATACATGTCAAGAGTCTCACTTGCTTCCCCCACAGCTCTAATCTATAGATGATTTCCTCATCTATAACAAGGAAATTATAATAGCAGCATCTACCACGTAGTGTTTTTTTAAATAATTAATGGAAATTGTGTGTCTAAAGTCTCAGCAATGTACCTGACTTATTGTAATTGCTCGAGAAAAAATAAGAAAGGAAAAGAAAACAAGCTATTATCATTATCATATGTCACTTCATTTTATTATTATATATTAGTTGCTGTATTTTCTTAGAAATCAAGTCCTGCAAATTCCTTGAGACAAGAGACTGGGTGGTTCTCTCTGCATCTTCCTGCAGTGGCATAGTCTTTCTCACAGAAAAGTTTCTCCATCAAAGCTATTGGTTATTAATTAGGGAATTGGGAAAGATTACACCCAAGATCTGTTTCTTTTATTGGCCCCTAGAAATCTGTCTATGATTTCTTCTTCCACATTAGCCAGCTGACAACAATTTGTCAATGATATCACTGTTGCCTGGTTTCAAGTTTTTGTTAAACTATAAGACCTACTTTCATTTGTCACTCTTTCTTCCCTGTGTCTCTCAGGGCCAGCATCAGCACATGTTCATGGGATGACCCCCTACATCTGGGAAAGAGCTCCAGCTCCCAGGTTCTCCAACCCACTGTGCTGGCAGCATTCCACAAGCTCATCTTGGGAAACTATAATTATTACTCTGGAGGGAAAACTCCATCCTAAAACCAGCTGGCAGCCAGACCTTGCCCTCAAGCCCCCAAATGAGTCTCTAGCACAATTCTCCGCAGAGACAGTGTGCCTGTGAGAGGGGCTGGCACGATCCTAAGGGCTGAATTCTTGTTAGAGGCCATCGGCTCTCTTAAACAAGCTTGTGTTTGGCAGCAAGAGTCTCAGAATTGTGAATTTTCCAGGAATGCCCAGCTGTATATTTTTCTTAAAGATTTATTTATTTATTTATTTATTATTTATTTATTTATACAGAGGCTCACTTTTTCACCCTGGGTAGAGTGCCATGGCGTCATCCTAGCTCACAGCAACATCAAACTCAAATCATCCTCTGGCCTGTAGGACTACACGTTCCTGTCACAATGCCTGGCTAATTTCTTGAAGAGTTGAACAGGCAGTGTGTTTGGCCATCTGGCTTCATTTGAACAAATGACCTGGGTTACATAGAATCAACCCTAAACTGTAGTGGCCTTGGTCTGGTAGCAGAAAATAAAGAAGAACCCAGCTTCTTTAGGGGAAAGAAGAACATTGGTATTCAGGAGCGTGTGGACACTTCTCTTCTCAGAGACACTCTGACTGTTACCTGTTAAGTTCATCAGGGCTTCCATCCCAACTTCCAGGACTACAAAGGATAACAAAACTGTCCAAACTCTTCCAATGAGAATGAGTAACATTTTAAAACATGAATGTGATTTCCATTCCAAGAAGTGCTTTCTAGGTGCCAAAAATGTATTTGTGAATCACTATGCTTTTGTTTAATAAAATTCTTGAGAGTTCTGCCATCTCCTCAGGATGTGGATCCCCTGGGACACAGGCCTGGGTCCGGCTGTAAGTGTCAGATTGGGAGAGGCTGACCTCAACCTGCACTGAACATGAACAGGAATAAAGAATAAGAAAACCATGTGTGACTCCCAAACAAAGCTCTAATTTACTATTACCTGAAATTCTTTGAAACCCACAGTAATACTTAGAAACTTTATCCGTAACATCCAATACTTCAGTATTTATCACCTCTGTGTGATTTTATCACGTTGGGCTAATATTTCCCCCTCTGTGGAGTTTCTCCATGCCACAGCACAAAAGAACTCACCTTCAGGTGCCTTATAAATAGATGTGCGTTCTCTCTCCTTGGTCATGATTACTGTCAAGGTTGCGTGCGGTTTCTATTTTAGACCCAAATGGCAGAAAAGCCACGTCTGCAGCCAAGAAGCAGCATAGTAGGATGCCAATGAATTCTGGGGAAAATTACATTTTAAAAAGGAAAACTTTGACATACATCTGGCAATAGAAAGATTCTGAACATACGGCAGCCCGGTAGGGAGGAAGCTGCTGGAACACGGTAAGTGAAGCTGAGTGCTGCCCCATCGTGTTCTGGGGTGCATTTGGGGAGAGGCCCACAGTGAGACCATGTCTCTTCCAACCTGCTGTGGCACAGTGACTGGGGAGGGAGACTGGAGGAGTGTGCTGGCATGTGTGACCTTTCGCTGGCAGCCTCCACTTGACTCTGAAGAGCTGTTATTAGAGGTACAAAGATGCAGAACAAGACCACACTGTGTGCTCCAGGAATTTTATCACAACTCAACCTGTAAATAAGACACTTGGAGGCTAGAGAAATCCAGGGGAGGCAGAGTCACAGGATCCTGGCACTGGGAGGTGACAGACACCCAAAGTCAAAGTGCTACTAGTGGGTAGGGCAGGTAGCTCCACAGTCCAGTTTCTGCTTGGCCACTTCTGCTCACAGGGTGTTCAACATTTCATCCCAACAAAACTGAATGCACATTCTTCTCATCAGCCCATGGAACATACTCCAAAATCGACCCCATCCTGGGCAACAAATCTAACCTCAGCAAATTTAAAAAAAAGAAATAGAAATTATTCCTTGAATCTTCTCAGACCATCATACGAAGCAAATATCACCTTGATCCCTAAGCCAGGGAAAGTCACAATGAGAAAAGAAAATTATAGACCAATATCACTAATGAAAATAGATGCTAAAATACTCAATAAGATCCTAATAAACAGAATCCAACAACACATCAAAAAAATTACACACCATGACCAAGTCGGGTTTATCCCAGACTCTCAAGGCTGGTTCAATATACGTAACTCTATAAATGCAATTCAGCACATAAACAAACTAAAAAATAAAGACCATATGATTCTCTCAATTGACACAGAAAAAGCTTTTGATAATATCCAGCATCCCTTCATGATCAGAACACTTAACAAAATTGGTATAGAAGGGACATTTCTTAAATTAATAGAGGCCATCTACAGCAAACCCACAGCCAATATTGTATTGAATGGAGTTAAATTGAAATCATTTCCACTCAGATCAGGAACCAGGCAAGGTTGCCCATTGTCTCCATTGCTCTTTAACATTGTAATGGAAGTTTTAGCCATTGTAATTAGGGAAGAAAAGGTGATCAAGGGTGTCCATATAGGGTCAGAAGAGATCAAACTTTCACTCTTTCCAGATGACATGATCATATATCTGGAAAACACTAGGGATTCTACTACAAAACTTTTAGAAGTGATTAAGAAATACAGCAATGTCTCAGGCTTACAAAATCAATACCCATAAATCTGTAGCCTTTATATATACCAACAATAGCCAAGCTGAAAAAACAGTCAAGGATTCTATTCTATTCACAGTAGTGCCAAAGAAGATGAAATATTTGGGAGTTTATCTAACAAAGAACTTGAAAGATCTCTATAAAGAGAACTATGAAACTTTAAGAAAAGAAATAGCTGAATATGTTAACAAATAGAAAAACATACCATGCTCATGGCTGGGAAGAATCAACATCATTAAAATGTCTATACTACCCAAAGCAATATATAATTTTAATGCAATACCTATCAAAGCTCCATTGTCATATTTTAACCATCTTGAAAAAATAATACTTTGTTTATATATGGAATCAGAAAAAATCTCGAATAGCCAAAACATTACTCAGAAATAAAAACAAAGCAGGAGGAATCATGCTACCAGACCTGAGACTGTACTACAAATCGATAGTGATCAAAACAGCATGATCCTTGCACAAAAACAGAGAAGTAGATGTCTGGAACAGAATAGAGAACCAAGAGATGAATCCAGCTACTTACCGTTATTTGATCTTTGACAAGCCACTTAAAAACCTTCAGTGGAGAAAAGATTCCCTATTTAACAAATGGTGCTGGGTGAACTGGCTGGCCATCTGTAAAAGACTGAAATTAGACCCACACCTTTCACCATTAACTAAGACTCTCACTGGATAAAAGATTTAAACTTAAGGCATGAAACTATAAAAATACTTGAAGAAAGTGCAGGGAAAACTCTTGAAGGAATCGCCTGGGTGAATATTTTATGAGGAGGACTCCCCAGGCAGTTGAAGCAGTATCAAAAATACACTACTGGGACCTGATCAAACTAAAAAGCTTCTGCACAGCCAAGAACATAGTAAGTAAAGCAAGCAGACAGCCCTCAGAATGGGAGAAGATATTTGCAGGTTATACCTCCAATAAAGGTTTAATAACCAGAATCCACAGAGAA